>JAFMSR010000463.1:0-50376 GCA_022818135.1 Saxidomus purpurata
TTTGATGCAAGATACACAATGATACACTTTATTAACTGCATCTGTGAGCACATACTTTGCTGCAGGCATGCAGACTATGCATGGTATAGTCTGCAGACATGCAGAGTATGCATGGTATAGTCTGCAGACGTGCAGACTATGCATGGTATAGTCTGCAGACATGCAGAGTATGCATGGTATAGTCTGCAGACATGCAGACTATGCATGGTATAGTCTGCAGACATGCAGAGTATGCATGGTATAGTCTGCAGACATGCAGAGTATGCATGGTATAGTCTTCAGACCTGCAATTACAGAATACCTGTTCTTTATGGTTGTACATATTTTGCTTCAGGCATGCAGAGTATGCATGGTACAAACTGCAGACAGACAATGACTTTAAGAAGTAAATGCAGTTACTTATTTCTTGTGTAAGGGATCTGGTTCATCAACTGCAAAATTGTATACTACATAAAGTAGTTGGACTATTGATGCAGTGTATTATCTGCTCAATGTGACCAACGGATGTGCTGTTCTAAAATTGTCTGTACACTCCATGTGGTTGTCAATGAATTTGGAAATGCGAGTGTCTGACATAAGACCCACAGCGCACCCAAGGCACCGTGTCACAAATATAATGTGACGACAGGCACTAAGGATTGCAGAGCCTTGTCTGCCAAACACTCACATTCTCAAATTGCCATTGCCTGAAAAGACGAGGCTTTTCCCTTTATGCTGTCAATTATGGCATAGTCCCCACTTCTAACATATATTGAGAGTTACAGACAGACTAAACCTCTTCATATACCTTGCCCACTAGACACCAGTTGATAATATTAGTTTGAAACATTTAAGTAAAACACACCTAATCAAGCAAACTCAAAATTTAGATACATTCAACAAACAACAATTGCCAAAGTTGTCATTTTTAATGTTTTTTATTCTATACTATAACACACACTACATTTCGTTCACTTACATTTTGCCCTCATGTATAATCCAATCAAATGCTTTACAATTTATAAAAAATTTAATACCACTAATTAGTTAAATTTGTTTTTGTAGGTAGGGCTAGCCTAAAAGGGACAAGCCTAACCCTCTATTTCTTCAATAAAAATACTGGGGTCGGCCGTAGACGCTCTTTCATGTTCGTTTCAACCCAGTTAAGCAAGATATATTATGGTCTGTAGGTGTAGGCTAGATGGATGTTCAGTAAAACACTTGTGTCGCCCCCTTACACTTTGTCAGAATAACCAATAATTCTTTGACAAAATCTAAGTACAAAAAGGGGCATAACTCTGTCAAATATGGCCTTGACCAACAAAATTTTGCGGCATCACAACCCTTTGACTAAGCAATACAATTTGAAAGTTTGATGAAGAAATCTTAAGAAATGGCAAAGTTATAGCCAACATTAAGTTTTTGTGACAAAATCTAAGTACTAAAAGGGGCATTACTCTGTTAAATATGACCTTGACCTACAAAATTGGCGGCATCACAACCCTTTTGACATAAGCAATCAATTTTGAAAGTTTGATAAAGACATCTTAAGATTTGGCAAAGTTATAGCAAAAATCTAAGTATAAAATATAGGAATAACTGTTTTGTAATTTCGATATTTGCGACTGTATATACAGTTTTTAATGGTCGCAAATATTCCTAAAGGGCGACACAAGAACTGTTAGTGAGTTATAGGTTAATATTACAGGAATTAAATTTTGTAAACAGACTTATTGTAGTATTGGCATTTCAAAGATTAAAGTTCATACAAAGCATACCTAACTAGATACTTAATTAAAACATATCATTCTTGCATCTGCCTCTTAAATCTGAAATGTATTTTTTCACACTTTTGTTGTACGTTAAATTATTGACAAGCTTAAAGTTTCAGTTCATTTTGCTGCTAACTTCTAAAACACGACTGTCTTTCTAAACAATATTTAGGAACTTTCTTCACTCCCACGATATGACAATGGCTCCTGAAATGAAAAAAAAATAATATGTGGTAATAAGAGAATGTATGTAGAAAGAAAGTTGAACAATACATGCTATGATAACATGAGACTCAGTTGGCAATATGTTGCTCATCAGAGCATGCTGTATCTTATTTGGTCAACATTCAATTCTATGAAGTACTGTTTTACTTTAGAACCAGTTACTGTTACTGTTTTGAGAGAAAAATGTTCAACCTATTAATGATTTGACTAAAGAAGCACCAAATCAGATGTCAGAAGATGTGATAATAGCGACCATTATGACCCACATTCAAAATTGGCATTGATGTCATGAAGATAATTATTTTTAAATTTTTCCTGATGATTGCTGGTCAAATGTGACCCATGTGCTTATATTATAGTAAGTGAAGTTAGACTCATCTTCTGCAGACACTATATGAGCTATTTCAGCTAGAATAAAAATGGAAGCAAAATCTTTACATGAAATATTTAACGGAAGAGACAATTTAACTAAGAGAGATAATTAACAAGAGGGCCATGCCAGACAGTGAACGATCCTAATAGCTCCGAATATGTGTAGTTGTTCAAGGCTGGACTTGTTTCTTTCTTCTTTTCTATTTCTATGAAACAAGGCGGCCTGAAGATGGCTCTTTATCGCTCACGTGGGTCTGCGACTTATGACAATATGTGACCAAACTTCCAACTCTAAACTTTATATCATAAACACAAACATTCTGTTTGACCTTGACAAGGCATAACTTTTGATCGATTTACATGATGATTTGGTTGCAAATGTCACCTGTATGGCATACACAATGTTTTCAACCGGTTGACCTAGTTATTGAATTCAGAGTATCATATTCATACTCCACCTACATTTCATCAAGACAATCGTACTAACAAAGTTCCATGAAGATACAATGAACAAGAGGGCCATGATGGCCCTTTATCGCTCACCAGAGTACAACTGCTTTTAACAAAGTTGCTAGTAATCATCAAAACAACCTTTCTGACAAATTTCCAGGATATTTGGGCTGAAAATTGTTACCTCTACTGTGTTAACAAGGTTTTTCCACATTTGGGCTGTGTGACCTAGTTTTTGACCCCAGATGACCCATATTCGAAATTGAGCTAGAAATCATCTTAACAACCTATCTGACAAATTTCCAGGATATTTGGGCTAAAAATGTTACCTCTAGAATATTAACAAGGCTTTTCCATATTTGAGCTGTGTGACCTAGTTTTTGACCCCAGATGACCCATATTGAAACTTGGGCTAGAAATCATCAAAACAACCTTTCTGACAAATTTCCAGGATATTTGGGCTGAAAATGTCACTTCTAGAGTGTTAACAAGGTTTTTCGACATTTGGGCTGTGTGACCTAGTTTCTGACCCCAGGTGACCCATATTCGAACTTGAGCTAGAAATCATCTTAACAACCTTTCCAACAAATTTCAAAGATATCTGGGCTGCAAATGCTACCTCTAGAGTGTTAACAAGGTTTTTCCATATTCACGCTGTGTGACCTAGTTTTTGACCCCAGATGACCCATATTCGAACTTGAGCTAGAAATCATCTTAACAAACTTTCTGACAAATTTCCAGGATATTTGGGCTGAAAATTGTTACCTTTACTGTGTTAACAAGGTTTTTCCATATTTGGGCTGTGTGACCTAGTTTTTGACCCCAGATGACCCATATTCGAAATTGAGCTAGAAATCATCTTAACAACCTATCTGACAAATTTCCAGGATATTTGGGCTAAAAATGTTACCTCTAGAATATTAACAAGGCTTTTCCATATTTGAGCTGTGTGACCTAGTTTTTGACCCCAGATGACCCATATTGAAACTTGAGCTAGAAATCATCAAAACAACCTTTCTGACAAATTTCCAGGATATTTGGGCTGAAAATGTCACTTCTAGAGTGTTAACAAGGTTTTTCGACATTTGGGCTGTGTGACCTAGTTTCTGACCCCAGGTGACCCATATTCGAACTTGAGCTAGAAATCATCTTAACAACCTTTCCAACAAATTTCAAAGATATCTGGGCTGCAAATGCTACCTCTAGAGTGTTAACAAGGTTTTTCCATATTCACGCTGTGTGACCTAGTTTTTGACCCCAGATGACCCATATTCGAACTTGAGCTAGAAATCATCTTAACAAACTTTCTGACATATTTCCATGATATTTGGGCTGAAAATGTTACCTCTAGAGTGTTAACAAGGTTTTTCCATATTTGGGCTGTGTGACCTAGTTTTTGACCCCAGGTGACCCATATTAAAACTTGGGCTAGAAATCAACCAAACAACCTTTTTGACAAATTGCCAGTATATTTGGACAGAAACAGTAGCCTCTAGAGCCTTAACAAGATTTTTCTATTTTTAGATCATGTGACCCAGTTTTTCATCCGAGATGACCCATATTTGAACTCGTCTGAGTAATTACTGGGACAAACATCCTGACCAAGTTTCATGACAATTGAGGCAAAAATGTGACCAATAGAGTGTTAACGAACTAAGTGGGGACGGACAACTGACATTCATCGATCCTAATAGCTCACCCTGAGCCAGCTCAGGTGAGCTAAAGATGCAACCTCTATTGCATACACAAGGTTTTTCTATGATTTGACTGGGTAACCTAGTTTTTCACCCCAGATGACCGATATTTGATCTCGACCTAAATTTCATCAAGGGGATCATACTGACAAAGTTTCATGAAAATCAAATGAAAAATGAAAACTCAAATGCATACACAAGGTTTTTATATGATTTTTCCTTGTGACCTAGTTTCTGACCCAAGATGTCCCACATTCGAACATGGTGTTGTGCATGACACAGGGTATGAGTAGCAATTTTTTCAAGCTTTTTCAAAATATTGACCGTGACCTTGACCAACTCACCCAAAAAAAGAAAGGGATCATCTACATGTTGCAGGCAATATTCTGAGCAAGTCTGATGAAAGCTGAATGAAAATTGTTTACATGCAAAGTGCTATCAAGGAAAAGCTAACAGAGGTCATTGTGACCTTGACTTTTGAGAAAGTTTCATGATAGTCAAATTTGAAAATTTTGACCTGTACAGTGTTACAAAGGAAAAGTTTACGAACAGATGTACGGACAAGTCAACAGACAAACCACCATGGCATAAGTTCTGCCGAATGTTACCTCTAAAAATTTAAAAAAATTTTTTGAAACAACATGATTAGGTACCTGGAAATTAGCTGCGAACAGAATCCCTCCATGTCTGCTACATTGTCAAACAATTCACTTGTAATTTACTGAAAATAAAAAGAAAAAATTTTCAGCATTGCAACTTACACATAATATATATCACTTTCAATGAACTTTCAAGTTTACATCACCTTCACTGGACTTTATGTTTACATAGAAAAAAATTACGTGGACATTCCAGGAAAACAAGATTTTTCTATCAAATAATGTTATAGAAAAGTTCCTCAGAGTATTCATGTTTATAAGCAACACCGTAAGAAAATACTATACAACTTTTAAAATAATAATAGTAAGGAATTTGCTAGCTTACAGATTTAGGAACAAAGAAAGTACTTATGTCTGTATTTGAATTTAAAAGTGGATATTACACTAAAAATAATATTCAACTGACCATCAATTGACCAGTATATACAACAATAGAGGGAACAGACAAAACAGTCAAAATTGACTTACATTTACCTCCAAAGGGTAGATTTAATTGTACATTACCCTTATTTCATCAATTATAAATTTTACCACATTGGAGAATTAAGTCATTTTTTGCATCAAAACATACAAAAAAATATCGCAAAATATTCAATTGACCAGACTGAGTATTGACCACAATGGGAGAAAATTTTCAATTAACCACAATGTGACATAGAGAGTGGCTAGATGAAACAACCAATACTGACATATATAATATTGACCACTTTGGAGGTATTGACCAGGAGATCTAGCTGAACTTTACTTTTTATTCTTAATGCTATCAATTTGAATTGTTAATTCATTATTCATATTAAGACAACCAAAAGTGATCACAAAATATTCATTTTACCAGCAATCGGCCATATATTGACCACTTTGGGATTATTGACCGGGGTGGCTTTGACCACACAACACTGCAAATAAGACCATGTATATTTATTTTTGTTCTGAAAATCACCATCAAACTTGCTACACATGTAACATAATGCATTATATCAATTCCGAAATGAAAGAGAAACAAGTCTTCAATTGTTTTTAAGCAAGTTAACTCACATACCAATGTGTTTTCCATGCAGCTGCAGAATATTTGGCTTCAGAGCAGCAGTTGTCAGGCAGAGCAGGATGTGAAAATGGTTGAGATGACACTACAAGATGCATGCTTTCCTGAAAATTTAGTACAAAACTTAAAATAACATAGTTACAGAAACAAGGTCCGAGTTTATATACACAGCAATTTTCTCTTGTTTACATATGATATATCTTTCTTATTTACATTTTTCTCCCCTGAAATTGGTACACAACATCTTCTTGGTGGGTCATCTAAGAATATTTCTTTTTCATGTTACAGAGCAGTGTTTAATGTTGGGATGGTCAATCAGAATTCAGGCTTTGAGTATACAAATTTACAGTATAAATGATTGAATGTTAAACTGCCAATTCTAACACAATCTGCATATAGGTGTATAGTGAAAAAAAGTTTAATCTTTTGTTTCAATATACAAATGTATAAGTATCTATGGGAGCTGCCAGGTCCCTGTGGCTAGCATCAAATGTGACGGCAAATATTTACATGTATATAGAAATAATAGAACACCAACAACATATTAATATAATAAAATATGCAAAATTAATTAGTGAAACAATTTATTAATTACATCTATATCATAAAATTCTTCAAAACATTCTAAAAAGCTTGAAAATTCGCATCAAAGTCTTTTAACATTAACTGAATAATTTCTAAACGTTCTGTTTTGAAGTGCATGCAACATGTTCTGTCATCATGGTGACTGGTCATGGAGGTGAAATCATTTACAATTTTGGGAGGTTAAATGACTGGGGTATGCACTGGCAGATACAGAGAAGGCATGTCTGGGGGGCTGACTCGGGGTGGGTCAGGGAGGGGTGTTCCCTCCAGACAGGAAAAAAATTGACCTGTGTCTATGAAATGGTACAATTTCCAGCATCATATTTCACCATCTCTCCAAACTTGCAACTGCAAAGTGTTCAGGTGGCAACAAAAACAATGTCAAATACACAATCTTTAATATAAGACATAGATATGTAAATACTAAATGTTCAGTTATGTGATAAGAGAATACACTATCACTGTGTCTATTATTAACGAGGACAAAAGTACCAGCTCGAGCAAAAATGTATCTGCGGACTTGGCATCCGTCAGTCTTTATTCATTTGGCGTTTCAGTGTGACCCCTTTCACAGATCTGACTGTCACACCTTTGACTTTGTAGAACTGTAGCTAGTCTTACTATTTCGACTTCGAAGGCAAACCGAATTTATAGGCTGATATTTTATAGGTGTGACAGTTATAAACTATCAGATCTGTGAAAGGGGTCACAATGAAACGCCAAATTAATCAGGCTAAACTGTAGCCTCAATATTTCGACTGCAAGACCGACCGATTTTACAAACTGATATTACATAGATGTCTGTCTTTACCGAAGGGCGGCCGTCGTAAATATCAAAAAGCCCTGGCGCACAATTTGTTGGGCTAACTACAATGTAGGACTCTAGACAGTAAAATGTCAACCTGTAAAATCGGTCTACCTTCAAAGTGTAAATAGTAAGACTAAACTTGCAACTATCATAATCATGATGAAAATCCTAGTTACACACCTATTTGGGTCGTAATAGCATTTATTGTTACCAGGTACGTGAAAACCCTAAATGTTTACAAATGGCGCCAGCAATTCAAAAGGGAGGTAACCACCAGATGGCAGAATAGTAGATATGCCCTCGTACATAAGACAGTTCGTACTCCGTCGTCTTTACAGACATAAAGGGGACCACAGACACCGTCAGGCATCTTCACAAAAACTATTGAGAATTTAGATCTGGTTCCGACTTCTCAAAAATTAAATGCCGCTAAAGTGATTATCTATTTTTACTTTGATAAGGCGGTCGGAAAATGATGATGGGGCAGTGGCCGACAAGCCTTCTACGGTAATGGCGTGTACTGTACTGTAGATCTAATTAATGACAATAACGGACACCAAGTTGTAAACGAAAATAGATGTTTTATCTTGTGAATATCATTTTAGCATCGACCAAGAAACGTTGACTCACCTTTATAATTTGTCTTATCCGAAGAAAACAACAATTTACAACCACTTGGAAAATTCTATGCTGATTGTTCTTCTGTTGATCCCCATTGATCCTAGAGTCTATTATTTCTCCCTGCAAACTTGTTTCTCGATGCCATGTCCAACCTCAACAGCGTTTAGAATAAGTGTAGATGACAATGACGTCATAGCGTTTTCGTCATAGGGCTTTGACGTCATAAAATAGAACGTGCTACCTTTCCTATAGCTTTGATGTCACTGATCCAGAGTAAACAAATGTTGAGTGATTTGACATTTTGGCAGTTTCAAAAAAATCAGCAGTGAAACTAGATCTCTGGAAATTTCAGGTAATAATCTACAGTTTACAATACTTTTGTGTACTTCGCCATACTTGATAAAAACGAACCTGGTAGAAATGCTAAGTTGCTAACCAGCAACAACAGTGTCAATCATCAATGTTCAGTGTTGCCATAGCATGATCATGATGATAGATCAACAACTTAACACTGTCTTGGCCAACAATGAAACAACAAGAAAATAGATCTCTATATTAAATATGAAAAAGCCCTAGCGCAGATAAGTTGGTAATGATCTACCTATAGTGAAAAAATGACCAGTCTAAGAAATAGTGACTAACTTTCAGATCTGAAAGGTAGCAAATGTCTTCATATTTTATGAGATTATCTCAGATATGGTAAACAGTTTCTTGTTCCATAATACAACTAAATATCATTACGATTTGAAAGTAGATCTAGACCCACTGAAATAGGTTCAGCTGAGTATCTGTTACTTTAATTATGCAAAACAGGGGTGCCTGTGAAAAAACGAACAATAAAATTTTGTTGGAATAGTTTCCACTTTATTGTACATCATACAAATAGAGGACAGATATAACAATAGTAATTCTTAAAGAGAATAGATTTAAAATATGTTATACATTCTACTCGTCATTTCATTGCCGGTTGAACAGTTCTAATCTTCCGGTCAAAAGCTAGCTTATACAGCTGCGCTGAAACACATCTATACATGTAGGTATATCTACATGTACATACATTTGTTTTTGTATACGCAGTGATTGTTGTATAAATGTTTGACAAAACAGTTGGCTGCGATAAGGCCAAAAAAAATATCTGTGTTTCGGGTAACCCGACCCTACCTGGCGAAACCCCCGACCCTAGAGTTTTTTTTTTTTCAAAGTAAAAAAATGTGAAGTGTCCCTTCCCTATGTTATGCATGTAGACTAACGAGCATTTTTGGACTGTTACCCTAAACACAGATTGTTCTTTTCCAACCTATAGAATTTTTTCACTTTTCGCTTAAAAAAAAGAAGCTTTGTCCCTACCCTATCTAACATTTTTGGGACTGTTGCCCTAAACACACATTTTTTTTTGCGTTATGAGTTTCTTTTATCAAAGGGGCTATACACATTTGATTTCTTATTTATACATACATTATACTACATTTTTTTTGTATGTTTTAAAAAATGCAAGCATGCCTTGCCCCTTTGTCTTTTGTGGCAGTGACTGCCAGTGAGCATCATATATGTACATTGACATATCTAATTAGTGATTGTATATTCTTCCACAGAAATGGTTGACCATTGATGTCAGAGCTGCTGTGAAAGAGGATAGCCAAACAAGGAAACTAAAGGACATTTAGCTGATATTTAGACTGTAGTGGGGTAATAGCAGTTTCGTAAAAAGTAAAGATTACATTCAAATAATTAAAGGTAACTTAGTACTGTAATAGTGTTTCTATTCAGAAATCGGGTTTTTAAAAGTTTTTCAAGCAAAGAAGTGTCACTTTAGCTGGTAAGACAGCAGCTGCTGTCTTGGTAACATAAGAACTTCATATAATTTTACATCCAGCTTGCTAAGGCGTAAAAAATAAACATGTTTGTTTCAGGTTTCCCGACCTACCCTATTTTTTTGCCCCGACCCTAGACTATTTTTTGCGTGTATTTTTTAGCATAAATTCATTAAAATCTATGTTGAATTTGGTTTGTTTGAGAATAAACAAATCCCCCCCAAAAGAAATCCCACCTACCTACCCTATTTTTGGGAGGGGGGGGGGGGGGGCATGAAACCTAAAACAAACATTTTTTTTTTGGCGTAATGGGACTTTAACCAATACTATAATACTTTATACAAGATAAATTTATTGATTTTGCTATAAAATTTCTGTATTTCAGTGTTGCATCTTTAACAGTTTCTTATGTGGCTTTTTTTATTCATTTCAGGTAAAAACAACAAGACCGTGAATGAAGTGATTTTTGGAGTACTTAAAGGCTTTTTTTTAACTTAAAGCTAAATAACAATGTTTTGTGAAGAATGAACTGGTTTCGAGAAACATCAATGCACAATTGACCAAATATTCTTGTTGAAAAAACTGGTGGATATGTATTTAACAGGCAACAAAAAACTGTTTTGCGCCTTTGTAGATAACAGCAAGCGACATTGGGCTCAATGAGTCATATTGCCTTATGGCGTAAACTATTAAGTTGTATTTCATTGATGGTGAATGTTTTTAGCTAACCGTTAAAGGTGGTCAATCATATTTAAGCAACATTTGATGACAATTTTTACTTTTTGTATATTCTGTTAGAGATTTATCTAAGGAACAAGAAGACCCATTACATAGAGTTAGATCCCTATTCGAAATTTACATTTTATTTACTTTTATAAAATTTTATTACTCCACTTTATTAATTTGAAAGTAATTAAAAAGTTGATTATTTCTTTTTTATTTCAATATAATTTCTACTTTTACATTTGCATCGGATAGATATACAAATATTTTAACATTCTGAACCAAAAGGCAAGTTTTAAAACTACGTGTAGCTTCTGAATTCATTTATTTCCAATCTATTTTGGGTGCGCAACCAAGATAGGTAAAGGGAGGTAATAATATTTTTTCAAACTTGCATTTCTAATGAATTCCATTTAAATAATTATATAATTTTTAATGCAAACATTTTACAACTATAATACAATAGGTTTTATATTTATATCTTTCCTTAGGCAAAGTATGTGTATCAAATTTGTACTTATGATAAAATAACTCTTTTTTTCTCATTCTAGAGAAAATCAAATTTTGAAAATACCTGCAGTGAAAATCTTACTTGATTTAAGCGCTAAGTGAACATAAATTAGTGTAATTGATCAGTGGCCGAGTGCATTATTAAAAGCGGTCGTAGGCCTACGTCCGGCTTATCTAGAGCGTAGATAACGGTCGCAAAATTTAATCGGAGTGCATATTAAACGAGACGTAGCGTAAGTCAGGTAGTAAATCTAGCACGAAAGTCACGACTGCTATGGAGTAGGCGTAACTACAGCGTAGTTGAATTTTTATATACATTATCATATCAAATATCAGTAAAGGCAATGTTTTGGGTGTAATAGTCTGTTGGAGACATATGGTTTTGTCTTGGGGTGTCCATCTGTTTGCTCGTCTGTCTGTAATATAGCGTTTCAAGTGATATCTCTTGAACTACTCGGTTCGTACGGTCGCAAAATTTAATCCGAGTTCATAAACGAGACGTAGCGTAAGTCAAGTAGTAAATCTAGCACGAAAGTCACGACTGCTATGGAGTAGGCGTAACTATATAAAGCGTACTTGATTTTTTATATACTTTATCATGTCAAATATCAGTAAAGGCAATATTTTTGGTGTAATAGTCTGTTGGAGACATATGGTTTTGTCTTGGGGTGTCCATCTGTTTGCTCGTCTGTCTGTAATATAGCGTTTCAAGTGATATCTCTTGAACTACTCGGTTTTAGAACAAAATTTTAAGATATCAAGATGATATACGGAACTCCTGTTTCATCCGGCTCGGTTCGAGGGTAAGGCAACATTCGGCTTTAAATCTGTCTTCTGTCTTCCATGAAAGCCTTAAAGTAATTAAAAAACTTCACCTGATCAACTCAGACTTTTAACAACTACAGTTTGTACTGATTACATGTATTAACATGTAATTGGTTTGATCTAAAGAAAACGTTTGAAGAAGTTCGAGTCTCAAGTACAGTTTACATAGTTGTGAAACAAACAGACAGACCGACTGCCAAGCCAAACAACTGCCGAAACTGATTTCTAAATACCCTTTCCCATATACCCTCTTAAAATAAAATTACAGCGAAATCCGTATAGGGGCCTTCTTTTGTCAACTTCGCTTATGAAATCCTTGTTAACTAGACGCAATATATGTTATAGTTCAACTATAAAACGTTGTAACATTCAGCATAATATTTCTTTATACATGTACGACTATTAAAATAGATATTTCATTTGAATAGTGAAGAGCTAGATCTAATACTTTTAGTTACATGTTGCAACTATTTCAGAGTTCATTTTAAATCTAAGAAATTGTTAAGTACCTAGACATGTTGATATTCTCGTATTCATACAAAACAGGCAATTTTAAATTTAAGAAATACTTTTTGTAAAAAAAGTGTTATATTTCTAGATATGTTCCCATTATTTAAAACAGATTATCTTAAGATTTTGCATGAGAAATATGTGGTACAATAATTAAGACAGTCGTAACCTGGGCGTATCTACAAGGGACGTACGCTCGCTTTATGCACTCGCCTTAAAATCCCGTTGTACGACAGGATTAGTTACGCCAGCGCAGACCGTTTACGACAGCGCAATCTACGCCTTCTTTATGCACTCGGCCACAGATGTTTAAGTTTCAAACAAATCTGTAACATGGCCAAAATCTGATTGACCACCTTTAGTTTAATATATATGATCAGGTTTGTCATGTGTTCAAATTGATTGAAAGTGTTTGATTTTTTCTAGTCTAACAGGGTGGAAATCTATCTCCTGTTTTGATTTAATTACTTTGTGCCAAGTTGAGCTTAACGGATGAATAATTGTCCGTCGTCCGTCGACATCTCCTCTGAATACCAATGTTGATGAAACTTGGCAGGGATGTTCCTTGCCTGAAGCTCTACCAAAGTTTTTCAAAGAATTCCATTCCATGCAGAACTCTGGTTGCTATGGCAACAATTAATGTTCTTCTATTTAGTTTGTTCAAATCAAGCCGCTTGGATCAAAATTGACCACGCCTGTGTGTGTGAGGGGGTCCCTTTACTTTATATAGAGTTATAGGAAAATCCAAGCTTCCAATGAGTTCCTATAGCAACCACTAACTTCTCAAGCAACCATTGACTCTCTTAGCAGCAAGTGCATTAGAACTCAGATGAGCGATATAGTGCCATCATGGCCCTCTTGTTCTTAAATTACCCAAATGAGTTTATTTTACAAGAGCCAGATAGTCCATAATTTCTGTCAAAGAAGGTCAATTAAGTATTAAGTGATTATGATGTAGAAGTCTTCTTTAGATAATGATGTTGCCATAGTTTTTTCAGCTAAAATGCTCATGGTTTATTGTGATCACCTGATGTCAGTCTTCCGTCTGTCTGTCTACACTTGACCTTGTGTATGCAATAGAATCTGCTTATTTTCATTGGATCTAGGTGAAACTTGGTCAGAATGACAGCCTTGATGAAATCTTTTTTGAGTTCGAATAGGATCATCTGGGGTCAAAAACTGGGTCACGGGGTCAAATCAAAGAAAAACATTGTCACTCACATGTGTATGCAATAGAGGTTGCATTTATCTTTTTTTCGTTCGAATTTTCGAATTCAAGTATGGGTCATTTGGGGTCGAAAACTTTGTCATGGGGTAAAATCATTGAAAAACCTTGTGTATGCAATAGAGATTGCATTTTTAATTGGATCTTCATGAAACTTGGTCAGAATGACTGCCTTATTAACTCAAGGCCACATTGTTATATGGATCATCTGGGCTAAAAACTAAGTCAAGGGGTCAAATCATAGAAAACCCCTGTGAATGCAATATAGGTTGCATATGTCTTTGGATTTTTATGAAACTTGGTCAGAATGGCGTATTCTAGATAGAGTTTGCATATTGGTCATCTGGGTTCAAAACTTAGGTCACAGGGTCAAATCATAGCAACCACTTGTGAATGCATTGAATCTTCATGAAACTTGGACATAATGGTTATCTTAATACAATCAAGATCAAGGTTGAATGTGGTTCATCTGGGGTCAGAAACTAGGTCACAGATTAAAAACCATGTGTATGCCATACATATGACATTTACAACCCATCCTCATGTAAATTGGTCAGCAGTACGGGTCAAACAGAATGTTTATGTTAATGATATTTAGTTTAGGGCTGAACTTAAGTCAAATATTGCGATTAAGGGCCATCATGGCCTATGTTTCATAAGATCTTTATGAAACTTGGTCAGAATGACTGTCTTAAAGAAATTTAGGTTGAGTTTGAATATGGGTCATTTTGGGTTTAAATGTCACAAGGTATAATCAAAGAAAAACCATATTTATCATGCAATAGAGGTAGCATTTTTCATTGGATCTTCATCAACTTTGAGTCGGATGTTTTCCTTGATAAAATCATACTGTAGAATCGAACAGAAGATACATGTATAATTGTGTACTTTAAATAATTGAACGCACACCAAATACAGGTACACTATCGCCAAATATATGTGTTAGGGTCTGTCGGGGCTTGCAAAAAAAATTAAGGTTGGTTTACAGCTTTTTATCTCTTAGATACTTGAAAATTGGTATTTTTGGTCTTATTTTGTTCATACACTAGAAGAAATTATTGAATAAGAGGCCTACGGGGTATTCGTTATTTGCACTTTTTGTATAACCTACACTGTTAACTTCTGGAAATAAAGAAATTATTACTGTAACAGCAGTTGTTATTATTATCTTTACAGAAAAAGCAATGTACACTGTAGAAGGAGTAACAACACCTTTGCATTAACACAGCTGTGCAGACCCTATATTACCAAGCATGCAATTAAAGACTGTATACAATTTACACAAACTACAGAACTGTCAAATATACTGCAGAAAATACAATGTATACTCTGCAGACTATACCATGCATTCTCTGCAGACTATACCATGCATAATCTGCATGCCTGCAGACTATACCATGCATAGTCTGCAGGTCTGCAGACTATACCATGCATACTCTGCAGGTCTGCAGACTATACCATGCATACTCTGCATGTGTGCAGACTATACCATGCATAGTCTGCAGGTCGGCTTGCATCTGCTTTCATCTGTTTCAAGGCAGAGGTGCATTTGTTCATCTTTACCTTGCTTATAATCAGAATGCGTGCAAATCTGTTGAGGTGCTCTTTTAATGGACTGCGTCTTGCCAGACCTTGATTCATTGATTATTTGATATGCAACACTTCAGATTACATACAAACTCAGGGTTGGCGTGAGTTATACAGGCAGAAAGGCTGTCCTACTAATTAATATCCTCATGACCGCTGTCAAACTGCTACTATGCGACTAGTTCAAGCAATCTGGACATTTTTTCTTATTTTCAAGATTTTTCTCGGAAAAAAAAATAGCGTGTTTACAGTATAGGTCTTTCCTATAACTCTATATACATACATGGAAACACCCTGGACACACAAATTACTACATACTAAACATGTAAAAACCTTGCTGTGTTGCAGAGGGTTTTAAAGTTTTTTCTTTACTAAGTATAAAGTTTACTATAGGCACTGTCAATTTTGACACTGGGCGTCATGATTTGACAAACTCTGTCCACCAGACAATGCTTCAACTGAAATATCTAAGGTCTAGACCTTGTGGTTAACCAAGAGATTTTTAACCGCTTTCTTACATGTCTATGTATAACAAGTGAACCCCTAGGTGAGCAAAAACTGCCAATAACTACTGATACACAAATATGAATTTAGAACACTGTATTTCAATTTTAAACAACAGTGACCCCAACTGCAAAGTTTTTGTATCACAAACCTTCTTTCATACGTCATAACATTAACTAATGCCTTTTTCAGCTTAGGGTATTCAGCGGAGGTCATTTCTGTTTTAACCCGCATGGCACAAGCTGAAAATTAGGAGAAAATGTACATAAACATGACTATAAAAATGTTCGAAATTGAAAAAGCAAAGCATGCGATAAATTCAAAATGCAGAACTATAGAACCTTTACTGTTTGATGACAATGAACTTTAACCTAATTTTCTATATTAGAAAAGTGCCATATAACTTGCAACAAATTCAAAGAGTTATAGAACCTCAATTTCATGGCAGTGATGAGAATAGAATATTCATGCATGAATAGAATACAGTCATGAAATAGTTTTTTTTCAAGATATTACCTAGGTTAAAGAAACAAATTTTAAGTGACCCCAAGCCAAGCTACACAGGCTTAAAAATGTTTTGGAACCAAAGTGCTAATAGGCAAGTAGTTGGACATATTTATGTCCACTCATTTTATTGAAATTTTGTACTTACTGAGGATGGCATCAACAATTTTTTTTCCCATTTGGCAGGTTTTTGATTCGCCCTGCCTCAGCCAGTTCATCAGGTGATAAGAAAGATCTGAAGAGTTTTGTTGCCACTTCTGATCTTGTCTGACTCAATGTAAAAACAATCTCGTAAGTTTTTATGGAAATGAAAACGCCAGTCCCCGGTACAAGTTCAAGCATCTGAAAAAACACACAACAAAATCTGATGTTGAACTGTCCAGCTGAACCGAAGTAATCCATCATAGCGGTATCAGGCATACAACTTTAATTCTATGAAATACCATCAATCTGCTACCTTATAATATACTGTTCAAACATACAGAGAATAACAAATAAGATAAAGCATGAAAAATGCATACTTTGTTTTTTTTTTGGCCTTGTCGGCATCTGTGTACAACACTGCCCTTCCTCCGTGGTCACTTTCTGGGAAGGGATCTATGCAAAATATAAATAGTTTTTTCATAACTCAGTTGCAAGTTAAAATGAAATCAGTACATATTGTAAATTTAATTTCAGAAAACAAAACATTTCAGTTTGTAAGTACAATATTTCAGAAAAGCCAACAGCCCTTTAAGGAGCCTCATTTATAAAACGAGAAATGGAGAAGGACAGAAAGAGTGAGCACTAAATTTTTTGGTACAATGACTAAAGTTTTGAATCTGGTTTCAGAGAAATGAAATTTTAGTGTTTTTATTTTTAATAAAAGATAGTAACCCAAGAGATACTTATGTAATCTTGACTACACTCTAGATGGACAACGCTAAAAAAAGATATCCCTCTGCTTTTTGCGGGGGATAACAAGATCAAGATCAAGATGACCTTATATCACTCGCACAAGTAGAGTAGCATGACTCAAATGACAAAGGTGACCCAAGTTTCATGAAGATGAAGTGAAGAATACAACTTCTATTATAGCTATTCTATGATTTGACCTGATGACCTTTTTTACCCATATTAAAACTGAACAAAGAATTTGCCCTGACAATCAATCGCATTAAGTTATACAAAGATCCAATAAAAAAACAGCCTCTATTGCATACAGACCTAGTTCCCCTACTTTTTTCTTACCCCAGACGAGCCAGTTCACTTATTGCATTTACTTGTTAATATAAGACAATTTTAGTTAAAGTTAAATACCTGATTCTTGTTGCAATTCCTTGTATTTGCGCTTCCACGGGCAATTTTCACATATGCATTCCTGTCGAGATCAATAAGAAATAATTTAAAAATAAAAGGGCCAACATGGCCTGACATCAATCACTTGGCTACCATTGGCTATAATACAAGATCATCAATAGCAGGAAGGGTCAATTTTGACCTTAGGGACATGATTTGAACATTCTTGGGAAATGTCAACAAGGCAATGAATGATACATGGGAAATATCATAGCTCTAGGCTTTGTGGTTGCATGAAAAAGTTTTTCCTATGTAAGCCTATGTGAAAATAAAGAGATCCCTTGGCAGGGTAAACTTTGAACCGTCTTAGTAGACGTCCACTAAGCAATTCCACAATGTATACTAAATATCTAAGCTCTATATAGACCTTGTGGCTTGAGAGAAGATTTTAAAAGTTTTTCCTACATAAACCAATGCAAAAACAAGTGACTCCCGGGCAGGTCCATTATGAAACATGGTATTAAGTGAAAGAAATTGCAAAAGTAATAATGTTGCATGGAACATCTACTTTATTGTCCTTTCACTATAATATTAAAGTCTTCAAAACCAAAGTTTGGGAAAGTAGTCAAATAAAACTCTTTTTTTTTAAATCATGATGTATGATATATACTTTTAGCGATATGCCACTTTTGTGCATCTGACACATAAATATTAAGCAACTCCAAGCATGAACTTACATCATTTTCAATCTGTGACCTTCTTGACCCTTTCTTGTCCTTGGCTTCAAAATCTTCTACAGATTTTCTGAAAACAGTTACTTCAACATTTCAATGGTTGAATAAACATGTTTGAATGTTTATTCAAACATGTTATTCGTTCTAAACCCTCGGCCTCTGTCAAGATGAGGAGTATTTTATTGTTTCCATTGCGTGTGTTAGAGATTCACGTAGCAGGGATTACTTTTATTTACACTGTCCTGTGACTTTGGAACATGGTGGGGGTAAGAGTGAGGTTGGGTGCGCACCATAAACCGGTTTAAGCTCCCCAGTGGTGTTTTTGCCACTGACCGTTCCAAGGCGGTGCCCCACTGTGTTCCTTTTATTGTTCGTTTTGTCCTCGTGTGTTTGCTTTGTGTGCTAGTGTGTGTTGGTAGTGTATGTTTGTGTGTGTACATGAGTGTGTGTGTGTGTGTGTGTGTGTGTGTGTGTGTGTGTGTGTGTTGGTGGTGTGCACTTCTGGGTGCTGTGGGGCTCGTTTTGGGGAGGCTGTTTTTGGTACGTGGCATTCCCTGTTTGATATTATTTTTGTTTTTAAGGCCTGACTGATATATTATTACGCATAAGAACGACGAAGGCAAACTTGGATACTTATTATATTGATTCTAACACAACTGATTTGAAACAACATTTGAAGAAAATGAGAGAACTATTTTTATCGAACGTAATTTACACTTGTGTGCTACACACCTAGATTTTGCAGTTGATGTTTCCTCCCCGAACACTTCAATGTGGCAGTTTTTAAATCCCACTGGGACGAAACTGTTTTGATTTCTGTCCTCTGGCCCGTTTCGTCGGGCCCTTAAGGGTGTTTCTCTTGGTGCTCTGCCTTCTGCAAATGCATTGAGTACATACGTTTTTTGGTTCTCAAGGTTTGCTTTTTATATATTTATACACGAGCATTTTTGTGTTTTACATACTATGCCTTTTGTTTCCATTGCGTGTGTTAGAGATTCACCTAGCAGGGATTACTTTTATTTACACTGTCCTGTGACTTTGGAACATGGTGGGGGTAAGAGTGAGGTTGGGTGCGCACCATAAACCGGTTTAAGCTCCCCAGTGGTGTTTTTGCCACTGACCGTTCCAAGGCGGTGCCCCACTGTGTTCCGTTAATTGTTCGTTTTGTCCTCGTGTGTTTGCTTTGTATGCTTGTGTGTGTTGGTAGTGTATGTTTGTGTGTGTACATGATTGTGTGTGTGTTGTGTGTGTGTGTTGTGTGTGTGTGTGTGTGTGTGTGTGTGTGTTGATGGTGTGCACTTCTGGGTGCTGTGGGGCTCGTTTTGGGGAGGCTGCGTTTTTGGTACGTGGCATTCCCTGTTTGATATTATTTTTTTTTTTTTTCATTAATGAAAAATGTATAGCACGCGGTATTCAGATTTTTCATCAATGTAAACTAGTCTCATAAGAAAGAAAAAAACTTTCGAGTAAATGTAACAGGAATTTCATTTATAGAAATGGTTCGAATTTTCAGTGTACGCAATAACGGTTCAAGTTACGAAAATATTAGTAACTGGTATAGTGATAAATGACGTCACAGTTTGTCTTGTTTAATGACGTCACTGTGTAAACAAAAACAATAACGACAACACAGTAAATAAAGTCAGTGTAAATTGTTCGTAACATTAATCAAGTTATTACTGGACCTGTTTTCCATCGGATCCCCCACTTTGCCCAAAGTCATCCACAGTATGTCATGTAAGATCCTCTATACATGGGGTAAATTGAACAGCCGAAACACGATGCGTATGCAGCGTCGTACAAGGCTTTTTTTTTTTGCAGAATAACCAAAATAGATTTTGCACTACATGTATGTAGGTTATTCGCTGGTTGTGTTAGAATTCAAAAGAACACTAAAGTATTCTTCTTTACTAGGAATGTTGCTAGACATGTTTGATTTACCTTCCAGGTACAGTCACAGGCTCTCCTATTATCACCACATCTGAGTCGACATCGACATCTGTGCTCAATATCTAAAAAAACAATTGATAAAATTGTTCTTTAATTTGGTATCATTTTTTAAATCAAAGTTATATGCAAAACTACAAAAACCAGAGATCCTGTTGCCATAATATATTTATTGACTAAAGCCTTAATGCTACAGAGAAACCGACTCGATAGCCTAATGGAAGAGCGCCCGCTTCGAGTGCAGGAGGTCGTTGGTTCGCTCCCTGACTGCGTCATACCAGACGTTCAAAATGGTACCAGTAGCTCCCTTGCTTGGCGCATAGTATTAAAAGGGAAAGTTGTCATATGACCTTAGCTGTTGAGTGCGACGTTAAATCCGAATCAATCAGTTGACACAATACAATCAACCCTATGTGCAAATCCCATAACTTTTGAATGACATTAAAATTTGATTCGGATTTAACGTCGCACTCAACAGCTAAGGTCATATGGAAACTTCCAGTTTTCATGGAGGAGGAAGATTCGGGCATTATTTCAGTCACGGACGGGCACCTGGGTAGAACCGAGTTAGCTTCCCGACATAAAAGAATCCGATCAAAGTAGGGCACGAACCTACAGCGGTGAAGGACACGTGATCATCAGTCGGTGACCTTAACCACTCGGTCGCAGAGGCTATTGTATGATGCCAATCAATTGTTTGAAGTTTCAAGGCTTTAATGGTTACCGAGAAAGTGAACTTTAAGAAAGCTTAACCAGATTTAAGACGACACTGCCGACTGACGTCAAGAGGGTAATGACAATGGCTCTTCTGTTTTTCATAGAACTAAAAATGGATTAATCATTCTTTTGTTATTGATTCAGTTTATACAAATTGTAGAACAAGTAGTTGCAGCTTATATTAACTACCCCGATGAGTGCTTCATGGGGCTTTGAAAAATACTCGCCGAGAATGAATGGATTTTAAAGGTCGCAGTAAACAATGCCACTACCAGAATGAGAACCCACGACCTCCTGGTTAACAGTCCGACGCTCTACCCCTACGCCAAAGCGCCTCTACAAAACGAGAACCAACACCGTAGTTATAGCGTGGAGGCAGTCGAATACCAGCATTCGATAACGGACAGGATCCTATCCGAACGGACGGAAACTTGTATCGTTGCAGCCCTAGTTACTCTTAGTTTACCCAAATCGATGCAGACAAGAACAAAACAGTTCAGTTTCTAAATGTAGTCGATATAGGTCTTGATTTCATATACAGTGCCACAGATTTCTAGAAGAACTTTACTGGTTACGGTCCCAATACCGTATTGTGATGACAGAGGCACTGCAAATCATTTTCGAAGTCGAATTTATGCATAGTTACGTGGACGTTATTTTTCCACCGCTGTTGAACTGGTCGTCATACCTAATATTTAGAGTGAATATCCGTTATCTAATTTTCTCTAATACAAAAAAGGCGTCTACGTTTAGTGGAAATGCTTTTGATTTTTTTAAAGCAAATGAAAAACGAATGATAACCAAATGTAGTTTGAAATGAATACAAACCGATAATAGAATTGAGTTATGAGTTAACATAACGAAATGTCTTCAGATTTAAAAATCGGATACTGAATGTTTTTTATTCAATCGTAAATTGCTTTTGAAAAAATGATTCCTAGTGCCTGGAGGTTTCTTTCCATAGATGCATAATCGGGGGTCCTAAGCCGATCACAAAAACATTCATACAGTCGGGCTGAACCAAACACTTCTGTTTTCGTGCATTAATAAATTTCAAAGTTTGCCTAATAAAATTGAATGTTTGTCTTGATTAAATCTGGACTGCCTGTTCAAAAGCCACTCATTACGCTATGCAATCAAACTAAGATAATTCTTATATAATGATCCAAGTGATGTTCATCGGTATTTCACAAACTATAACATAAAGGCTCGTTTCACTTATCGTTTTACCGTATTTGCAACGAATCAAAATTTTACTTGTTGGACACGCAAAATAAACACGTGATCAGTTTTAGTGCCGACTATGAATTTACAAAACAATGTTGACGTGCGAAAAATGATATGTTTTGTTACCTGCCCAGTTTTTCACATAGTCATAGTTGGTAGCTTTGAACAAGGAGATACAATGTATATAATTGTTTACAAGGATTGTTAATGTCAGAACACTTTGACTAAAATTGATTAATTTTCTTCACATTAAATTACCATTTGCGTACCAGGATATTTTAATGATACAATCACATGCATTTGCAAAAAAGGAACATGACGAACGTAGTTATTAATATTTATCCAGATATGTGTGAAATGAAATGCATAATTTTCTTGAAATTTGCTTACCTCACCATCCATATGTAGAATGTGTCATTATTATTTAAATCAATGATTCATTCATCATTAATCAAACCAATTGACATGACTAAAAACTGGCTAAAATTTACATATTTTACGTAGATGAAGACAAAAAAATAAAATGGTTATTTCAAGTTATAGAGAATTAATAAAAAAAAAATATGTCTGGAATGCCAGATCTTTAAATCCAAGTCATAAAACCAGGATAAACAAGAGCCATGTTAGATGTGGCCATCCGCCCAGAGGTGAGAGGAATAGATAGGTAAAAGTTCTTATTAAATAAAATGTAAGTAATTATAACGTGTTGGGGGTTATTCACCTGCATTATCTCTATGTTAATGTCGCACTTCTACTAAAAATATCTGAAATTGCATGCTTTGCGCAAACGTTTAATGCGAAAATCAATAAAGGTAGATAACTCACAACCAGGCAAGTTTGAGTTGTAGTTCTTGGACACTACACTGCATTTTAATGTCCTCTATGACTGTATGCAATTTGAATCGATTCAATTCAACACTTAAGGGGTTATGGCTTTGACAAGAAAAAATAATAATGGGAGATAATTGAAAAATAGGACAAACTAGAGTTAAGGTAATTATATACTGCACTTCTTCTTAATGTCCTTTGTCTGTGTGTAATGTTTAAACAAATTCCCTTTAATACTACTTTCAGTGTTATGTTCCGGAAAAAAGTGTTATATTAAAAATCAATAAGGGGAGATAACTATAAAAACGAGTAAGGTACGGTTATGGTTCTTAGACACTGCACCGCGACTTAATGTCTTCTGTAAGTGTATGCAATTTTTATTAATTCGGTACAGTTCTTAAGGAGTTATAACACGGACAAGAAATTTCAATGAAAGAAGATAATTAAAAACAGGATAAGCTAGAGTTAAGATGTACACTGCACTTTCTCTCAATGTCCCTGTTCTGTGTGTAAAGTTCAAATAAATTCCCTTGAATACTTTCATAGTTATGCTACGGACAAAAGTGTGACGGACGGACGGATTCCTTCGCAAAGGCGAGGGGGTAAAACAACTGGGCGGAACAGGTGTTAGGCAAACAAACGCTTGTCAGTCACTTTTCCCCTCCTCTCAGTCACTGTCCCCACCCCCACCCCTCCATCATACACTTTGGATTTTAAAGCGCTTTTAAAGGCTTTAAAATAGCATGACATAAACACTTATTAAATAATCAGTATCATATAATAAAACGTAGCATGTCTCTCCTAAAATAATCCAATGTACCGACGTTTCTCGTTTAGATAAACAACCTTCTATTGTTCTGCTTCAGTGCATCTAAATATACTCGGTCAGAAAAGTAAGTGTGCATGATTCTATCTCTTGTTACTTTGTAACTAGTTGACAAATGTTTGTCAGTTTTTCTGCACAAAATAAGTACACTAATATCATTTAGTTGCATTTAGTTGAGGTAATGTTGACATTACCATGATTGTCGTATAATTTGACGTTAGCTCTGATGCAGTAGTTTTCATAAGAACATCATGCTTCATTCTTTTCGTGCGATTTAAATGTCGAATTAGTATTAAGGACGTTCGTTCGAACAAGACAGCACATAATATTGCAAAGTGTTTCACGAATAGCAATGCAACGCCTAATCAAAAAAGAGTGAATCCAGGCGAAAGTAATGCTGGTATCTTGAACTTCCGTTGATGACGTTACACGGCAGTTAAACTGTCATAAGAATACGACTTTACGTCTCAATGTTCGATTTTGACAAACTGAAGATATTTCTGACAGATCTTTTTAAATGTTTGAATGCGACGGGATCCCAGTGACGTCACCAGACGTTAGGTCAGGTCAATGAGATCTCGTTTATTGGCAGTTATGCGTTGTAGAAGTGGTGACACTAGATAGTATCCATTTTAGGATAAAAGCGCTGTGTAAAACCTATCTTCCAATTTTCTGGTAACTTTCTTTTTAATGTACGAGTTTTAAAATTGACCCTACCATATAAATCTTTGATAAAATTCACTTTTTTTCTGCAAAACACATAAAAATATTGATGACATCATATGGACCATAAATTAATCTTTAATTTGATACCAAATATGCATATGTGTAAACTTTATATTTTCATACATGGTTGTCTAAACCCTATGAGCACTTTCATACACAAGAAAGAGACATGCACACATTCTTTTTTGACTGAGTATACTTCAGGGCAATAACTGCATTACGAATTAACTATTCTTTCATTACAAAATTGTAACACAGAAGCTAAACATGGCCGAATATTTTATTGCTATTTTCGGGTACAGTATGATGTACCTTGGTTATCCATTTTTGGATAAAAATGCGTTTGATTTATTCGAAACAGACGAGAAATTAAACCAACTTAACAACAGTGAAACAATAGTACTACATGGAAATTATCGGAACTTCAGTTATAAACATTGTTCACGGCAGGAGACGAATGAAACATGTTACGACATTACGAAAGGTAAGCTAATTAGAAGTGAATAGTCTGTTTCTGTGAGAATCTTAACAGAAATGACTAATCAATAAACGTAAATCTAGCTAAAATACCGGAAATATTTAAATCAAGTAAACGTTAAATCGTGTACATGTTTTGTACAGTGTGCTACATGATACTCTGGTTATTTACGCAATATACGGCGGCCATGTTTTCATTATCAGTAAATCAGCGGATGCTGTTGTACAATTAATCGATGGATAGCAATTTATTACCGAATGCCTCCATGTTAATTTTAAACGCAGTTCAAAGTTTTAAAACACTAACTAGATAATTAAGGGTCATTACCTTTAGTCGGTAAAATTAAAAGTTGTCACATTTATTTAAAAATTGGTACATGCGTATATCGTGTCAATCTGCGTTGCATGGATACGTTTTTATTTTTGTGACGTCACATGACGACATTTAACAACGCCCTCTAGTGGCCGCGTACCAGAACCATCCCGTCATGAAGTTATTCTCATATAGCTTTATTGATACGTAACATATTTTCTTTCTGTAAATTCTAAAAAAGTGATCAGAAAATGTATTATACATCCAAGTAAAAACCATTTTCCTTCTTTCACAAAGCATGTCATGATTCCGCTTAAAGCAGC
Organism: Saxidomus purpurata; assembly: GCA_022818135.1. Classification (NCBI taxonomy): domain Eukaryota; kingdom Metazoa; phylum Mollusca; class Bivalvia; order Venerida; family Veneridae; genus Saxidomus; species Saxidomus purpurata. Next base: position 25,803 of record JAFMSR010000463.1, read on the forward strand.
TGAAATAACGTTTGAAACATTATCGTTTTTCAACGCTTTTTTGCCGTTTTTACAAAACATTTCCAAATCGGGACGGTAAAAGTTTATGTAATTTTGACAGTGTTTATTTAATGATATTTGAACACAATTAATGAAATAAAAACAGGACGTCTTCGTTCTAGAATTTTCACAAATAACGCGTAATGATACCACTTGAACGTCAAAAGAACGACGTTTGTGAGATGACGTTCAGTTCATGACAACATGTCACTGATAATTTCTATTCTCAGTTTTTTTTAACACGGAAGTGCCACACTCTCCGTTGCTATGTAAATATGATCAAATAATTGATGTTCTCCAGGTATATATATATGAAGGATTCACCTTTTTTTACAGAGAAACGTAGTAAGCCTCTGTATAGTCCCGAAAAAAAGTCAACAAGTTATGACATTACACAACAAAACTGAAAGAAATGACCATCTAAACTTTGAATAATATTCAATACATTTGATCTACATGTATCTTCTTAATTTAGCATTATTTGCTTTATTATTTCACAGTGCTATTCATATAAATACGTTTACAGCCGTTGTGAGATGAGCTAGAGTATACATGTATATACAAAATAATACAACGGCCTAAACGGAAGACATGATTATATCGATGCTGGTTGGCACAGTATGTAACGCAGCCGAACATCATTCAGAATGTTGTTCATGGTATATAACTATCGAAATAACATTTAAAAAAAACTTCAAACTTTAAGATCATCTTTTTAGAAAACTTTCACATTATCGTCACAGCTATTTCGCCATCTCGTGGTAGAAATATGCCACTACAGTATTACACAAACCGGGTGCCTTCATGAATTCTTCCCTTTTTAAAGCTTAATTATTGTTCAACCCTTTTGGAAAATCATTTTAGATGAAAAATATTCCAAAACGTAAAATATCTGATTTCCAAACAAGGCACGGAAATGTCCAGCTAATCTGAGATCAGCGGCCGGGAAATCGAAAAAATCGTAAGTCGTTACTTACGAATGCGTTTATGAGGATGCTACGTACGACACTATTTCACTAACTCTAGGTTTCCGTTACGTCTTATGCTCTCGTAAATTATATAAAGTGTATCGTTGGTTTTCGCGAGTTAGCACTGAATCATATTCGTATAAATTGACTTTCTCCTGTATTTTTAGTTCAGCCTGATCACGCAGTGACCTCTCCCACCACTCGTCATCCATCGTGCGTCTGTCATCCGTCCGTCTGTCAACAGCGGCCCGCTATATTTAATACGTGGTTGGAAAATGTAACATGTAGGTGAAGTAGTGTATAGTTCTTTGAACGAACTGTTATGTAAATCGCCTAGGAAGTTACGTTAAAGAATGGGTTAAACCACTGTTCATTGTGTAGCTTTAAATTGTCAAAAAATTGATAGTTCTATCTTTTATCCATGTAAAACGTCAAATTATTTTATATGCTTATGTAACGTCTAATAAGTAGTGAAAAGTTTTTATTGTTCGGCCAGTATAAAAACCGATATCGGTCAAACATGCCGGTATCTTCCGGTATCGGGTAAAGTGGGTCCATTACGTGACTCGATTTTTATAGTTTAAAATTTACAATCACACTTCATTTGTTTTTGAATGGTATCATTGTACAGTCACTGACAGTCTATTAAAATCAGACATGTCATGTTAGAGCAATAAAGTGAAAGGTAGCCAAAGTTTACTAACTGGTCGGGATGCACTTTCTATTTTTATCAGACTGCTTTACATTTCGTGTTATTAGACTGGTCTACAGCAATAAACTGACAGGTAGCCAAAGTTAACTAATTGGTCGGTAACGATACTTTAAGTAATCGTAAAATGTGCGTTGTTTTGTTTACAAACATGTTGACTGCAAACGATTTTGTGAGGATAGAAGCAGGAATAGTATTGTATATTCTGAGAATCACCTTAATGGAACATAGCGTAGAACATATTATAATATTGCTGCGTTAACTTTGTTTTAATTAACGCTGAATGAAAATAGGGCTCGTACATACAATCTGATGAAAAAAAAACGGAAAGAGCATAAAGAGTATTTAAAGTTTTTTCATGATTATGATTTTTTTTCTTTTTAAGAGTTACTAAACTGTAAATGCACACACCAGATAGTGAAGTATTTGCTTTACATGAACCTAGAATATAAATTTATTCTGTCTCTGTTATAAAGTCTGTAAAGTTTATTTGCATCTCAAATTTCAAAATATTTACATGAAAGCTTTGTTTCTAGGCCCGCTGTGATACGTAGTATCACAGTTTTTCGTATTTAATATTTGCAATGAGAATGCATTCCATCATTGCAGTTATTTTGTTGTTGTGGCAATAAAAGGAAAACATCATAATCATCTTGTCCGCAAGTCAAATACTTTGACAGTTTTTTCTAACTGCACAAACTTGATAGTATTTTACTTTGTAAATATTTGATGACAGATAAAAATGTTATGAACAGAGATAATCCCTGAAACTTCAAACAGTTCCTAAAATCCAGGATCATCCTACTTGCAGGTGACTTTAATTTTTTAATTCCTCAATTTTGAATTACATGTACAGTTACAACTCAAAATGTTACGAAATTTTGCTTGCTGAAACTGGTCAAAATAGCTCCTTTTTGTGGAAAGAATGGAAGTCGGACTTGGCTTTTATTTCTGCAAAATTAACTCCAATTTTATATTAGTTCTGGATTATAACATAAGATAACATATATTTTATTCGGCATTAAATTTTAGCATACATATTTATAGCAGCAGGATATAGTGTTTTAGTATACATGTACATGCATGGAAAAGTCGACTGTCTCAGTGGTTAAGTTTTTAATCAAGTAGATTGCCAAGCTGCTGTAATCTCCGAAACAATGTTTTAAGGCGAAGTGTTTGGATCCCAGGTAAGAACGTACACTATGAAAAAGTTGCCAAAGACGGTCATCTTAATGTGATGTAACTAAAGCAATATTCAAAGTTTATTACGTTCGATTTTGTATATCAAATGAGTGTGGAGAGGAAAACTGCAATACCCACTTAATCGTCATATGACTCATGTATCAAACCCGGATCTAATTATGCATGTTTGAGGTAAAGTATACAATACAGAATCCGGGACGGCTAACTTGTGGAGTGTTTATATAATGATATATACAAAAGGATATGGATTTTATGGTATAAACACCTGCACTATCTTCTATGAAATAAATTATATTTTATTAAATATTTTGAAGTATGATACGGTATTAAATGTCATATATTATTTGATAATTGCACCATTTGTAGGCAGAAAAACATCATTATTTAAGCAAAAAGCATCCTGCAGTCTGTATGCAGTCATCATTACAATTCTGATCTTCGTAAGTACACCATTGTATGGAACGCCAAATCTACATATACTCAAATATTTGAAGAGGTCTTTCAATATTTGGAGAGCTCTTCAAATAATATTAGAGGTCTCAATTTCAATCAGAGATATCTCCAAATAATTATAGCGCGCAAAAATTGTAATAGAGAGGTCTTTAAATAATTGGAGAGCTCTCCAATTCAATTATTGATATCAAAAATTCATTTAAAGCGCGCAATAAATGAATTGAAGACCTCTCCAATTCAACTGAAGATATCAAAAATTAAGGTGTATTTCAGCTGTTTTTAAGAGCTCTGTAATTGAATTGAAGAGGTCTCTAATTGATTTGAAGACCTCTGTAATTGTTTTATAGCGCGCTACAAATTAATTTATAGAGGTCTTGAATTCAATGTTTATAAACATAACAATAACCACATGACGGTATGCTTCCGGTACGCTGTCGCCAGATGGCGTTGTTAAATAACGTCACGTGACGTCATATGAATAAAAACGTCACCATGCAACGCAGACGGGCACAATATACACATGTACCAAATTTCAAACAAATGTGACAACTTTTAATTTTACTGACGAAAGGTACTGACCTACCTTAATATCATATATTAAAAATGAAAATAATCATGTCTCCCCTAAAATAATCCAATTGATCGTCAGCGGTATACTGGAATCAGCTTGTCTGTCCGTCCTTCCGTCTGTTTATAGACGAGATCTTGTGGACGCTTAATCTACAAAAACCCTGGTCAGACTTTAATGATAATTCACAGAAGTGATAACTACCATGCCTAGTTGTGCAGAGTCTATGTTTCATGTCACTAGGTCAAAGAATAAGGTTACAGAGGCTCGAGATAGTAAAATCTTGTGGACGCTTTATCTCATTAACCCCATGTCACTATTTAATGATACTTCACAGAAGAGATAAGTACCATGCCAAGGTGTGCATGGTCCATGTTTTGGGTTCCTGGGTCAAAGGTAAAGGTCACAGGGGCTCGATATAGTATTTTTTGCGCTCTTAATCTCCTAAACCCTGGTCAGAATTTAATGATATTTCACAGAAGTGATAAGTACCATGCCTAGTTGTGCATGGTCCATGTTTCGGGTTGATAGGTCAAGATCACAAGGGCTCGACATAATAAAATCTTGCGCGCTCTAAATCTCCAAAACACGTAGTAAGAATTTAATGATACTTCAGAGAAGTGATAAGCACCATGCCTGGTGGTGCATGATCCAATATCAAAAGCATCAAATGTTACATAAATTTTATATACTGTGTCAGTGCGGTGTTCGGAGGGGGGTATTCATCACCTTCAGTGATAGTTCTAGTTTGTGTTAAAATGAGCCATTTTTCGATATACATTGTTCTTTAAAATTGAATGTATCTATAATTTTGCGTTCATTTAAAACTTTATTTATGTTTGGAGATCAGGTAAATGTCAATTCGTACCTGATGCTCAGTTAATTTATGCAATTTCGATTTATTTTTGCTAACCAAATAGCTCAGATTTGAAAATAATGACTTCCTTATTTGTAAAGAGCAGCGTATTTGGTCATTAGACCGCAACATGAAAAGTAATAGGCAATTGATGATTTATGGAGAGGAAAGTCTTTACAAAAGTACGCAAAAAGATCACAAATCCTTTACGTAAATGGATAATAGTAAATACAAAATGTGTTGTAATGTTTTGTGTTATATATTTCAATGTTGAAACTTCAACACTATATACCTATGAATTATATCAAATTCAGCCAATGTTTTCATACCTTTGTTAGACAGCAGCTGTCCGAAGCCGACCAATTCAGACTTAGATTGCCGTTTGATAAATCCTATGTACAACAGTTGTACTGTTGTCTAGTTAAAATCGTTTTCCTCGTGCAAACTGGGCATGACCTTTCTAGTGTAGCAAGGGCAATTGAATTATATTCTTAAACTGGGATTATATATTTTAGGCCAAATAAATGTTTGTTTTCGGTTTAAAGGTGGTCAATTACGTTTAAGCAACATTTTATGACAATTCATACTTTTTGTATATTCTGTTAGAGATTTATTTAATGAACATAAAGACACATTACATAGAGTTAGATCCCTATCAGAAATTTACATTTTATTAACTTTTATAAATTTTTGTTATTACTCCCCTTTAATATGAAAGTATTTAAAACGTTGAGTATTTCTTTTTTATTTCAATATAATTTCTACTTTTACATTTGAATTGGATAGATATACAAATATTTGAACATTCTGAACCAAAATGCAAGTTTTAAACCAACGTGTAGCATCTGAATTCATTTTTTGCAATCTATCTTGGTGCGTACCCAAGATAGGTAAAGGGAGGTAATAATATCTTTTCAAACTTTAATTTCTAATGAATTCCATCTAAACTTATCATTTGCAATGCAAACATTTCACAGATATAATACAATACATGTAGGTCTTATATTTATATCTTTCCTTAGGCAAAATATGTGTATCAAATTTTTACTTATGATAAATAACTCAATCTTGGTTGGGCAACCAGGATAGGGAAATCAAATTTTAAAAATACCTCCAATGAAAATCTTACTTGAATTAAGCGCTAAGTTAACATAAATGAGTGTAAATAATCAGATGTTAAAGTTTCAAACAAATATGTTACATGGTCAAATTCTAATTATATACCTTTAAACAAAGAGAGTACATTTTTAACACGGAGTAAGCACCAAATGCGAAATAGGCACGAGTGGTTATTTTAAGCCTTATTTTTGCCATTGGCCAACATTACAAAAGTTACAATTGTTGTTGTATTCAAAACAACGAAAACACTTAATAACTTATCGAAATATCTATATTTTGCTTTTAAGGAAGTAGAAGAAATACAGTAAGCCATTTATGTGTTATTTTAAGTTTATATTGAGTTCTTGAACATTTCTCTGTAGACACTTAAAATATATGAAATGAACACTTAGTACATCACGTATGTTATATATATGTTTTTGTCGGCTATAAATGTTATGTAATATTTGATGCCGACTAAAGTATTATTGTATTGTTTTATTGTATTATTTTGCAATTCGTAAAAAGGCACTTTTGTTAATCACTCAGCTTGGATCTTTAATCTAAACAAACAGTTATCCTCTTGGGAAACGGTTTATAAATAGGTCACATATCAAGCATTCCCTTTTGTATAATGTGCGACCTCGTTTGACTTAGTTTATAGAACATGATTCGATGATATTGATTAAGTGCAGTTTTGCACAAGGAAGGCAGTACTTGTATTTGATCATCTGAAAAGGGAAGGTCTTCACTACTCCGACACCACTAAAATTGTCAAACCTGGTTCAACGTTGCTTACCCTTAAGGAATCGTGAATGAGATCTTTCGAGATATCTCCCCAAATCAACACAATACAAGGTAAATAAGCTGGCATATCAATCATAATCAGACATTGGCTAGAACTTACTATGACAAAGAAAAGTATCTTTTAACAAAATGTTAGTGGACCATTTACTGATCATGATCAACCTGGAGATCCTTGGCCCAACATGTCTCCAACTACTATCAATTACTTTTTATTATGCCCAAATGACGGGGAGTGGGGGAAGGGGGGTATATATTTGATCATACATAAAATAGTGTGGTACGAACTGCTCCTTTAGATATTGACACTGAGTCACCAAATTTCATACAGTCAAATGTTAATTGGGATGAGAAATTACGCATCTGGGTTTTTGTTTTCATAATCGACCAGTAACAGCGTTGTTCAAATCATAACGCCCAGGGGTCATCAGTTTTAACAAGGGCTAATAAAGATCTTAAACTTTTTCTTGTGTTAAGCCACAATTGACCTCCATTCACTGAACTTGATACGTCTGCTCACTAAGAAAAGAAAGTGTGCACTTGGGTTTTAGTTTTTATACTACCGCTTAGTTATGGCCCTTGATTTAGTGCAAAATTAAGCTGGAAATATTGTGGAACGCACTGGTCCTTTAATCTTGACCAGGAGTCATTAAACTTCAAACAAATGTATATTAGGATGAGACGTTGTGCACCTGGGTTTTAGTTTTTTTCAACATCATAAGTGGTCATCTACTAATCACGACCAAATATGCTATTTACATTCAGCATCTTACGCACCACCTTGACCGTTGCCCTACTGACCTTTAAACAAAAAGGGGCCAACTCCTTTTTTTTACCAAATCTAAGCCCTAACGTTATCCAGTTGTATCTCCCAGAAAAAAGGTACTGCAGTAACTCATTGTCTTCTTTCTTTGCCTATAGTTTGATTGAATTTGAGAAAAAAATGTAGCAAAGAGCTGCAGTAAAGAACTTTAACACCGCCCATTTGCTTTGAGCTCTTCTAGAGGGTCATATTTACCCCTTATGCGGTCAAGGGGGTCTAACCAAACGTTCTTAATGTCTCATACTGATAAATAATATTCCATACTAGTAACGTTAATTACGTAAAGTATATTTCTAAACGAGTTGATAATTAGATAAAGAATGAACAACGCAGGTGGTTCGTTAGAAGTTTCGTTCAGTATACAATAAGTAGCGACAATATACATGAAGCATTGATATCATGATACGCTGAAAACAAGTTAAAAATTATACAAGACAATAGGACTTGTCTTTAATATATAAAACAACAGTGAAAAGAGACAATAAGTATGTTAACTGACTTTAGCCGTGTTATGGACCCTGCTTTTCTTAATTTTAAGAGTTAGGGACTATGCTTTTCTTAAAAAGCATGCCACTGAGCAATTGACGGTACACGACGCGACGGCGCGTGATTGATTCATATAATGCCCCTCAATTCACGAAATTAAATATAGGGCAATATTATCTCATAATTATGTTTTTATTTCACCATTTCATTTGAAATTAAAGGTAAGATAAGGCTTACAGTGACATAATCCGTTGTAAACAGGTAATTAAACGATATAAATAACGATGCACATGTATCAGGTCAGTTAGAGATGTTAAGAGTAAGGAAACGCATAAACACGAGTACGTGAAGTGATCAGGTATAATTTCGTTCAGTGATATCCATGTAGAAAAGGTTTTACAGATACACCAATTACTTGAAGTATTGTAAATATTTATTCTGGTATACTTTCTTCACTGAATTTGTTTTTAATCCTATGGAACTGAGTGTTTAAGTTTCATAGATTTAATTTCGCATCGAATCTCTTCTAGAGTATCCAACCGGGATCCAGTTTTACCACGTGGGTGTTTGGTTGCACTGGGAGCTTCTTATCTTTTACAGTATTCCGTTCTGTATCATCAGGAACGTTTGTAACACGAACAAGAAATTTGGGAAGTACACAAACTACCTAGTACCTGTATTTATCATGTTGGGTGGTAAGTAGAAAACATTTGGAATGTGTTTACTGCAAAATAAGTATAGCTATGCAAAAACTAACTAAATTGTGTTTCCCCTTCACAGCGTATCGCACAAGTGCGAGGTATGTCCAAAAATACTCATACATTTTTTCGAAAATAAGCGTGTAAATATCACATGGATATCTGCACATTATTAGAACTTTTTACACTAGTTGGAGAATGAACAATGTTAACATTTGGCATCTTGGCGAAATTTGAGAAAACCATGCACGATATACATGTAGCAGCTCAGGTTAAAAATGTCGAGATTTGATCGTCGTAAAGGTAAAGGAATAAATACAATTTTTTTTTGCTATGCATAAAATTTGTGATTTGAAAGGATATTCCTTGCGATTTGTGATATTTTCCTAAGTTGGGTATGTACACAACGTTGTTTTATTCCATGGGCAACTACTGAAACAGTAGCTAAACAGCAGGCGACTTCTTTGAATAAAGGCAAGCATTAGTGTTCAGGTTCCCTATAAAGTACAAACGTCCATTGCGATTCTATCACATGACTGCATGAAATGGTTGTAAAGGACCATTGAGCAAACAGCCTTACAGCCTTGACAATTTGTTATACCCCCTCCTCCTGAACACAAAGTGTAAGGGAGTGGGTGTATACTGGATTCAGCTTGTGTGTCCGTCTGTAGACGGAATATTGTGGACACTGAATCTCCAAAACCTCATGTCAGAACTTTATGTTACCTGGTCTATGTATCGGGTCACTCGATCAATGGTTAAGGTCACAGTGGCTCGAGATAATAAATTACATGTATTGTGAATGCTTAATCTAAAAAAACCGTGGTCAGAATTTAACGATACTTCACAGAAGCAATAAGTACCATGCCTTGTTGTGCATGGCTAATGTTTCGGGTCATTCGATCAAAGGTCAAGGTCACATGGGCTCGAGATAGTAAATTCTTGTGGAAGCTAAACTCCAGAAATTCAGGTCAGAATTTAATGACACTTCACAGAAGTGATAAGTGTAATGCCTAGTTGTGCATGGGCCACTCGATCAAAGGTCAAGGTCACATGGGCTCAAGATAGTAAATTCTTGTGGAAGCTAAACTCCAAAAACTCAGGTCAGATTTTAATGACACTTCACAGAAGTGATAAGTTTAATGCCTAGTTGTGCATGGGCCATGTTTCGGGTCAATTGGTCAAAGGTCAAGGTCACAGGGCATTGAGATCGTAAAATCTTGTGGACGCTTAATCTCCAAAACCAAAACATCAAGTCACAATCTAATGATTGATTACAGAAGTGATACATGTAAGTGCCATGCCTAGTTGTGCATGGTCCATGTTTCGAGTCACTAGGTCAAATGTTACGGTCATAAGGGCTTGAGATATTAAATTATTGTGCGCTCTGAATCTCCTAAACTTCTGTTCTCAATTTAATGGTATTTCACAGAAGTGATAAGTACCAAACCGAATTGTACATGGTCCAATAATTAAAGCATCAAATGTTACATAAAATTATAGACTATGTCAGTGCGGTGTTTGGGGGGTATTCATCACTTTCATTGCTGGTTCTAGTTTCTAAAGAATAAAATAAAGAGATGGCGGAAGCGTATTCCACTCTTTTAGTATTATATACCAACGTTACCAAGACGTCATTATGTGGGTCAAACCTGTGTAACTGGCTTTTTTTGAAAGCTGTATTTCGTTCTCTCGTACTAACCAATGCTTTAAATTCCACATTCGAGTATTAACCAATATTTCGGAACCGTTAAATATCATACGTGCTTACATTACATAGTTGATTCAAAACAGTACTGTTTACATGCAACACCAGTTACTGCAGTTATGCCACAGTTCCACAACATTTAAAATATAATAAGTGTGAAACTCATTTTAAAAGCAATATCTGTTGTACTTTAAAACCTTAAATGCGCATTCAAAAGATCCGTACTATTGGTATGATAATCTTTTTTGTAGAATTCGTTAATGCTGCCGGCTTCATATTCTACGTTGAGGCAATTGGACATTCGATTGGATTTCAGTGGAAAGATGTAACATACTTTTATTACTTCGGGGTCATAAGCCCCTTGAAACTGATTTTCACAATCTGGCTCTTGTACAGACTCTACGTACGATTTAAAAAAGGTAATACTGAATATTATCACATTTATGAATTATTACATTGTATTACAATGTTACTTCTCTAGATTATATCCTTCTAAATACGCTTATATAGTTTTAACATATTTTTATATTGCTTATTCAAATTTGTACTTAATGTCTAATTGTTAAAAGATATCACTGTGATGTGGAGCAAACGTTTGTTGTTTTCATATGTTTTAACTTTTCCTGATATAACATGATTTGTGGCTAATGTTTTACATCATAAATGTGCAGTTGGAGTCTGTGAATAACATTTATTTACCTAAACATTAGCTTTGGTTCGAGGAGTCGATACTATTTGCAGGTACAACAAAGATGTTGAATCACCAAGAGGCCTGAATACTAAGAAGAATTTACATACCAGGAAACTCTGGAATTGAATATGTATGTATTCTACGCCACATACATGTACCTATATAAATAATGTCCGTCCGTTCGGCCGTTTGTTTGTACATTTGGCTGAAGGTAAATGCCCGGCATAGTATTTTCAGCTTTAATCTTCATTTCATATAAGAATTATTTATTATTCCCTCAGCCTAAACTTTCCTCACGGGATTTTTTGCCATCAACACTGATCAAATAGAAAAAGGTCTGCATGCAAGCTCCAAAAATAGCATGAAACGGCTTATTTCATTAATAAAGGGAAGTAATTCGGAACACACTAGAGATATTTTCATGCGAACTTTTATCACTATGGGCTTTGTAAATACGGCAATCCAACTAAAACGTTTTTCTTTGTCGGTTACCAACCTTATGAAACTTATACTTATAGTTTTTATACTGTTTTGTGCCAGTTTCGTATGGAAAAAGCCAACACAAGTTTGTGTCTATACAAAGTAACATCCGCTAGCAAGCGATATTGCACAGGTGCTTATTCCGACTTCCATTTTGCATTATTATAACTTATCTAAAGTCTCATGAAATACACTATTTATTTCACTAAATGCACATTTAAGAGACAAATTCATTAAAAACTATCTCGTATTTCTTTACAAAAGTACTACTGTGTCCGTCTCTTAATTCTAACTTACTTGTAGAATTGTCTTTTAATTCAAATATTATAAATTATTGCGCTTAAGAATGTTAATTAAGTTGTTACCTTTTTGATATTAATGTTAATAAATGACCCTTATTGTTTTGCCCTTTCGGAGACAAGGCGATGCATATGGGATCGCTTTATCTGTCGGTCCATCCGTCACAAAAACTTAACTTATCCATTTCTTAAGATTTTTTCGTCAAACTTTTAAATTGTATTACTTATGGCAAAAGGGTCGTGATGCCGGCAACTTTTGTAAATCATGTTCATATTTGACAGAGTTATGCCCCTTTTTGTATTTATATTTTGTCACCAAATAATTAACGTTGGCTACAACTTTGCCATTTCTTCATTTAACGTTGAAATGGTATTGCTTATGACAAAAGGGTCGTGATTCCGCCTCAGTTTGTAGGTCAAGGTCATATTTTCTTGAATAATTAAGCATGTTGTCTTGTAAATCTTTTGGTTATTGTGACAAAATGTAGGAGGGCGACAAAAGTGTTCTACAGAACACCCATATAGTTTACCACAAGTGCATCTTTATTTTAGCCACAGTGTCATACAAAAAAACATGTTCACCAGTTTTTCGGCATTCTAGTCCTTGCTGAAATAGGCCAGATACTCCTTTACTAACATTATAAATCTAGTCAAAATGTGAACATTTAACATACCAACCTATCGCGTGCTGACTAACAGTATATTTTGTTGAATTAGATTAGTCTCTCTAGCACAAGGAAAGGTTGTATTTATATTGGCATAAGCAACCCAGAATTTTACAACAACCCACTGAGTTAGGTGAGATTAAGCAGTCCAACCCGTATGTGTACACCTTATGTTTATATGGTGGTTAAAGTGTTTATAGTGTAAACAGTTATGTATTATGAAAACCAGTCCTAAAATAGTCCTTCGCGTACAGAAGGCATTGCATTTGATTTAAGTATTTTTCATTTGTAAACATAACCTTTCCAACCAATCAGGAAATGTCTCATTTACTCATACGGATTTTGCCTGTGTGTTCCAAAAAAAATAAAAAATACAATGCACATACTGAATGATTACTGTACGGCAAATAAAAGAATATCCGGCGTTCAAAGACTATTGAAAACTATCTCTTTGTGCAACATCTTACATTGCAGAACTCGAGCAACAGCAATGGGACTGAATTTATATAAGTGACATGGACTAAGTTCTTCAAACGATGTAAAGCAAGTGTTGTCATAGACTATTTATATACTAGGTGCTTATTAAGGTGTGACATTACATCATCCGTAGAAGTGCAAACTAATTTGCAAAAGATTCGGAAAGGTATTTGAAGAGAAATGTAGTGCAGTACCAAAGTGTATATCTTTCAGCTAAGATGAATAATGTTCTCGTGATGATAGTACATTATGTACAATGTTTGACTTAACTTTTTTTGTATATGTTTATTTCGATTTTCCTATTCGTCTTCTGTTAGAATGTTACCTTGTGTATTGTTACATGCTTTATGAAAGTAACCTTCGGTACTTGATATTGATCCTGTTATTCATATAACAACACTCTAGAAAAATGTTTTACGGAAAACTGTTTTTCTTGCATTGCAAGCGTTTACTTATATTGTTACTTTCGATTGCAAAACAAGTTCTTACATCTTAGATTAATCGCTCTCGAGACTCATCCCAGATGCAGACATGTTTTATTTTCCTTATTGTTTGTACTTGGACACAATTTTGTATTCAGTAAAATTTACATGCAGTCCATCCAAACAGAATAAAAATACACGAGAGTTGCTTACACTTCATTTAATATTGCATAATTACGAAAGGGATGTAATGTAGTAAAGTAAGGTTAAATGCACATATGGAATGGTCTTTGTATGGCATATGAAAGAATGACTGTTATCGTAGCACATTGTAACTATACAAGTATGACTCAAGGATGATAGCAATAGTTTTCTGACGTTATTTGCATACAAAATAGGAGGAATAGATATTAAATGTTTGATTGCAAATGTTGCGATATATATGAAAGTTCATCCCATAAATGGAGTACTATTTATCTTATGTCGCAACTTTGTCAAATATTGTTCTCAATTTTGTTTTTGTTGCTGTTTTATTTCATAATTAAAATGCAATGAACACTTTTGATATAAAGTTACTTGTAACTCTCATATTATCACCGTTATTCATACAAACAAAACCTTCATAGTGTTGCTTCAAATCTTCCAATCGAATTGATCTTTTTAATAAAATCGTCAAACCAATATTATTTTATGGGGCCGAAATTTGGGGCTTTGGTAAACTATATGTAATTGAAAGAGTGCAATTGAAATTTTAAAATTTCTAAAATACATCCTAAAATTAAAACGGTCGACGCCAAATTATATTGTGTACGGAGAACTGGGTGTATGCCATTAACAATAGATATTCAGGAAATGATAGTATCATTTTGGTGAAGATTATGTGTCACAGCTGAAACTGATATACCTAACAAATTATCTTCTTTAGTTTACAGAAATCTTTTATATCTTTCAGAGGGCTTACCTCTGCATAATATTAAACATATACTGGTTAAATGTAGTTTTATTAATGTGTAGACTCAGCATACGTTTCCAAATTCTAAATGGTTAAAACTTGCAGTGCAACAAAAACTGAAGAGCACATTTTTAAATGACTGGTATTATCTCGTTGATAATTCTAGTAACGATATGTTTTATAGAGTTTTAAAAAAAAATTGGCATCGAATCTTATTTGTCTAGTATTAAATCATCTCTTTTATTTTATTCTTTAAAATTTAGAACAAGAAACATCGTTTGCCAATTGAAACTGGAAACTGGTTAAGAATACCTATTAATCAAAGAAATTGTACTACTTGTCGAGATAAGATTGGCGACGATTTTCATTATTTATTTTAGTGTGTTCAACTTTGTAATGAAATAAAGCAATAGCTTAAGCCCGTATTTCATCGCCGTCAAAATATGTTCAAATTAGAAAAAGGAATGTGTACAAGTAACAAATATGAATTTCTTAAAATGCGTAGGTTTATTAAAGTATTATAATTGCAAAATGTAAAAAGTTCAACGTAGTTTTTGGGGTACATTTTCTCCATATTCACAGCTACACTAAAGTACCAAACATGAATTTGAAAACAAAAAAATGATCTATTTGTGATACATAATGCTTCAATACCTTCTAATGATATGTCAACCTGTATGTTTTGTACGCGTTTACATGTATTTGTATGTTGTGAATACCTAATATTTGCATGTTTTACATGTATTGAGAGTAAAAAAGTTATGTTCTGTTCTGTTCAGAGTGGATGGTACGGTAATTATGTGGAAAAACAAACAAGCAAAAAGGAAAAATACCAACTAATGATATTAAAGTTTGCATTAGTAAGGATTTAATTACATGTTAAACAGTGGACAAACAATAAAGACAACAAATTTAAACTGTTTAAATAAAAAATGTGCAATATTCGCTTTTCTACGTTTAAACAGTTAACAATGTAAGGAAGAAGTCCTTAAGTTTGGTGACGAGTGGTCATTATGATCAGTTTGAAAATGTGTTGAGAAGTATGAGAAGGTTGTGAGAAAAAGTGTTGACAGGTTGAGATATTAGGGAACTGACACTTGTCACGGATTATCTAATCATATTGATAACAAAACAAGACTGCCAGTTTATTGTATTTATCAAAATTTCAAATTTTACCAAAAAAGCCATGAGTCCCACATAATATTGGCAGCATCAGCAAAACATGCATAAATATACATGCGGAAATAAGTCACAATGACTAGATGGAAAACAGCTTCAATATAATACTAAGTTGTTTTAGTAAGAAAACAGTAGATCTAGTCACAAAAAGAAGAACAAATAAAGAAAAATACACAGATTAGTTTTTGTTAATAATTATAAGGTTTATGTTTCACAGTATTTATACACTTAAAACAAAATAGTATTTATAAATTGGCTAGATTTCTGTATAGTTATACAAGTTGTTTTGATAACAAAAATGAGTTCAAGGGTTTTGAAGGCTTTTCTTGCCCATAAGAAATGTAACTGCTTTTTCTTAAAAAAAGGAATGTCATCAAACGGCCGTATTTATCGATTTATCACCTAGTAAAAGCGTTCGACAAGCTATCTATAGTATTTGGTAATATTATTAATACATTGTATATTTAAACTTTAAAGCCTGTTTTCGTCTCTTGATACATTGTGAATTTTGGGGAATAGTCCGACAATGCCAAACATTATTTAACTTACGCAGATGTTTTGATCTGTTCCCTTACGTTATTGAAGATGATAGTACCTTAATATCAATACAGATAACGCCAAATGTCACGCAAATAAACAGCAATCCTTACAAACGTGTATTATAAAAACAAGATATGTAATAAAAATATTGGAAACTATTCTTGGAGGATATTATGTTTTTCCTTCCCTTTCCTCCTATTTAAAACTATTTGATATGTAATTGTCACCAAGTTTCTCTAACTGCCATCTTGATAGTTATATAAATTTTCCTCTGAATGTGCTAATGAAAATTAATTCATTTATAGCTGTTGTTTCTCTTACCAAATAGTTTATGACCCAATAAATATTGGTGGATATTATGCAAGTAAAATCTAAAACTTTATTCTATCCAAATAAGTAAATTTTCCAAATGAAATACAGCGTTGCAAAATGTATTTCCCGTAATAGAACTATTGGTAAATCAAACTGTAGCATCTATATTTTATTCATGAAAATTGATCGTTAAAAATTGATTAACCATTTGATCGGACTTTAATTTTAACTTTCATATTGTATTCAACGATTGATAAACACAACTGTAGCATCTATAAATTTTCAATTTCAAGGTGGTTGTTACATTTACTCGATTGTCAAACATGATCCCCTTCTCTCCAAACAATATCAATGAATCCCTTTACTTTAACTGTAAACTGCAACTTCACACAGTTGCAAAGGCTCTGTAGCAGGTTTACTAATTCTAACAAACTGTCCTACAAGTGGGTTGCGACAAGTTATGGTCTCACGTTTTCCTATACCTCCAGGTCCCTCAAATTTATTACACAGAAGCATGCTATCGATGGTTTCTCCAACAGTGACAGTGAGATCACGCAGGCGCTCCCCTAAAATTGATTAATTAATAAATGAAATTTGAACATTTAATGAATACGTATGTACAGGTCATTTGTATTTGCAAATGTATGTTACAACACATTTCAACATATAACAATTATTTTATACATTTATCATGCAACTAGCATTAAATCTCACCGATAACACCTGTCCGATATTTTAAATTGATATCACGTCAGTGACGTGGTAACACTTGTAACCACGCCCACATGCCGGATTACTTCCAGTGCAACAAGCAAGACTCATCAAGTGCAAACACAGACAAAAAGTTATCAAAATATTTCATTTATCCTATTTTTTTTTTTTTTTATTTTAGTTTACAAATCATTGTTAATGATGTATTTATTGCATAAACATACAGTCCAAATAGATATTAAATTGAATGAGTTAAAACAAGCAGCACGGCACCATAAAAATAGAAAATTCCCTATAGAGTTTTTATTTTTAAACATATTGTTGTTGGTACATTTATTCATTTTCTTAGTAAGATCATTTGCTATCCATCTACAGCAATTTTGAAGCAAAATTTGAGAAAAAGTTGATTTTCATTTTTTTATCACTATCCAATTTTCACAGTAAGTTCTTATTGCGTGACTGAAATGTCCTGAAACCTATCAGCTACCTATCCAAAAGTTGAAAACTGTCTTTAAACCGCTCACTTTTCACTCAGCAACTCCCAAGTTCCTCATTTGTTGGCGCCGTCGATGACGGCGGCGGCCTATTATGGAATAGTTTTTCCGGAAGTACATGGTAGGAGCGGTAATTAGAATGCGAAGAAAAATGGTTTTAACTGAATGCTAAAATAATACGAAATAGACATTAAAATATTGATTATACACATTTCCTTCTTTAAAACGTAATTGTTTAAAGTGACATTATGCGCATATTTTTCAAGTAACAATCCAGCTGAAAATGGTGTGTGTACAAAAGCGTAGAGGAAATAATAGCTTTTAACCCAATACACCAAACTCTTCCCGCTACCAGTATGAAAAATAACTTTCCAAATATTGATTGTCTTCTTTGACTGGGAGAGTCAATTTAAGAAAAGAACAACTGCATGCAGGAGTTGCTTCCCTTCCACTGCTGAAATCTCTACCACACTTTAATCGTAATGTTCCTTTTCATATCTTTTTAGAAAAATACGAAATCGTAAAACAACTTCTCCCTTATCGGTTTTGCAAAATTATAATATCAGCTTATTTTTTACCACGTGCTTTAAAGTCACTCTCCGTGGTGTAGTGGGTAAGCTGATGACCGCCTAATTTTACGAGTGGAGTTCAAATCCCGGTCAAACCCAATTTTTTAAATAATTTTTCTTCCGTTTTATTCAGCTTTTAAACCACCATGATTTTAAATGTTTTCTGCAAATATTCATAAAATGTTTCATTCAAATCAAACTAACAATGATTGCTTTTCAAAAAAGCTAAGTTTAGCTATTTAACCACACATGTACAAAACTATTTTCGGCGCCCTTTGATGCTTTGTATCAATGGTATTCTTGTTTACAATTAGAATACCCCAGTGTTGTTGAGCCCACGCCGCCATTTTTGAAATGTCTGTGTTTTACTTTTAAATTCTTTCGTGTGTCTTTGCAAATATTTTGCTCGCAAAACAATATCAAAACATATAACAGTAAAAAATTAATAAATAGTCTCATGAAGGTAATTATAAAGCTATATTGATGTCGTTTTTTTAAAATCTTTTTTGTCCTTTGAAATATAGAACTATTTTTCGAGGCACATGTAGTAACTTGAAATCATTTTCTTTTATAAATACCGTATTTATTCTATTTTAGGCCCCTGAAAGTGTAAAAAAATATTATATGAAGATTTCGCATGATAAATAGAATATTAGTCAACTGTCTTTTGACAACAGGTGATATCAGGTTCGGCAGATACGGTCGAAATAGGCTCGGCAGAGCCTCGCCTTTTCCGACCGCATCTAACCTCACCTGATATCATGTTATCAAAAGACAGTAGCCAAATATTCTCTATGTACCGACCTTTAACATATTGTAGATAGATTAAAACTTAAAGTTTGATATATACTTTGTAGCGTTATTATTTCGGTATTAAAAATATCTGCATTTGGTACATGTGTAACCAATCTAGATTTTTCATTGTTGAAGTAATAATATTGAGCACTAAGAGCAGTATCGAAACGTTTTCATCTGTAATAGAAACTATAAAATTCAATGTTAGTTCACCGAATGGATTCATTTGTGTGTGTATAGGCCCGCTCATGTTTTACCGAGTTCTGAGTATTCTTTGTTTATATTGTTTTGTTCATATCGGCGGAAATTTCCGGTACGTTTCGTGCTTTCCGTGGTGTAGTCTTTTACCCCCACCAAATAAAATGCACCAATGCATTGAATATAGCCTATGCTCACTACAGATGACCACTATATACAATTTACATTCGTAAATATCCATCTTTACAGGTCAAGTTCGATTATGGCCACATTTGCACTTAATAGTTCAGAGAAACACATGTGTGCACCTGTATGATAGTCGTTATACATTTTCATACGTGCATGTTACTGAATAGCACAAAGCGGGAGCATCCGTTTCCTTTGGAAACTTTCCTTTGCACACATTTCTAGATTTTGCTCTATTACTCTAGGTAGAAAAACTGTGACATATTGTAAAACAAATGATTAAATAGAACATCATCTTTACTTACTACTCTGGGAAATATTACAGTCTGTATGCCACGAAGTTTTCCTTGCAAGAACGGTAACATGCACTTCCACTTCATATACTTGTATACATTTTGTATATATGTCTTTGCACAATTATTGTAGTTATAACATTCTAAACAATGCAAACAGGGATTTGACGGGTATATTGTCGTAATTGCAAGACTCAGTGTAGTTTGAAAATAAAAATAAAAACTTGCTTCTTTCTATTCCTTGGTTTTAATCAACCGGCCCCTGTATTAAAGCTGTAAAGTATATTAAGAGTATGCATGTGATTATATTGTTATTGCAAAACATTTTGAAATTCTGACAAGACTTCTGGCATTTTCATAGTATTAGCTCACTTGATACAAAGGATGACTGTCGACCTTGAAAACATTCTAGAGACTACCATCATGAAAATTGGTCAAAATGTTTGTCTCAATGATTTCTAGGTGAAGTTTGAATCTGGGTCATCTGGAGTTATTTAGAAACTAGGTCACACAGTCAAATTAAAGAAGAACCTTGTAAACACTCTAGAAGCCACATTTTATAGCCAATCAAATGAACATTGGTCAAAATTTAAATTTGTTCCTTATATACGGAGTATTTTATATCCAAATATTTCCCTATATCCGAACTTTCACTACATCTGTAGTCGTTATATACGGAGTTTACTTTAATGTCAGATTTTTAGTTTGTATAAACTCTATCGAAATGTTCAGAGTAGCCTTAATTTTACACAGCTTCTACTGGTCTTTGCGACAGTAAATAAATCTAAGGAACGCTTAAACATGTATACACGAAAGCTGCGAGATGTGAAGTTCCAGATGTTTCCAAATACAAAGTGTAGTAACATTACCAATACTATTCCTTATTTTGTTTTTCTTTCTTTTTCTAATTTGTTCCCATTACCTTGTGTCTTTTGCCTTGTGTCTTTTCCCCTTCGCCCTCCGTAATTTGCCATGAGTTGTTACTTATTTAGTTCATCTGGATGTTGTCAAGTTATTATCATTGGTCTTCCTTTTGTGATCTAGTACGATTCTGTGTCCAAGCTACTTTTCAAAATATCGCCGGCCTTGATACAAGTAATACTAGTGGGATGCAATAAAGATGAATAAAATTATGGCAAATGGACATGGACTGACTTATGCTGTCCATGAAAATTCATATCATGATATCTTTATGGGATTAGGGTATGACAACCAGTTTCGTCAACTAGTATGCATAAGAACTAACTGGTCTACTCTTAACGTAGACTTAAAACAAAACAAGAACTATTTTTAGAAAAGATGGGCGGCGCAGTTTTGAGTATAAGAAAGCGATTGAAAGCTAGATTTTATAGTAGTTTTTTCAGTCAGAAGGCGACGAATGTAAAGGATGAGAAAAAATGTACACCTTGACCGGGACGCGAACCCATGGCCCTTCGCGGTTAGGCCAAATGCTCTCCCGATTTAGCTAAGCGGTCAATCCCAAATTGTTTTTACAGATGTACCGTGACATGTGCATCAGGACAAACTTAACCCTTGTCTTTGTTATCAAATATGTTACTCGAATTATTGACCGATATCCACTGGTCGAGAAAGTATTCTACACTTATAATTAACATAAGTTAGGCGGTAGCAACATAGTTATTATGTTGATGAATATGAATTATTTACGTACTAAAACTATAAATCCATTCAAGAAAGACTGAAAACAGAAGAGTATTTTATTGACCTTTCTCATTCGGTATTATCCAATTAAAAGGTGCCTTACAACGTAAATTTCCAATTCAAAAATGTTATACATTCTACTTGTCATTTCATCGGCGGTTGAAAAGTTCCCAACTTCCGGTCAAAAGCGAGCTTAATACGGCTGCGCCGAAAAAAGATAATCATACTGCTAAGATACATCTAAAGTGATATTATCTTTCAAAGTGACTATCATACTTTTTTTAAAAAGGCATTTATCACAAATTTATACTCCTACCAATGAAAATTCCCATAAAGTATATTAAACAGTGTATCAGTATCATTTCAATTGAATATATTGGAAATCAGTTAAAAAATAAGTTGTACTATCCAAGTCAGGTATTGAAAACCAAATCTTTTAGTTACTTATTTATATTTCTGTTTATATCTGTCAGCTAGAAAAATCAGTCAGTATAACTCTTTTGAATGGTAACCACAATGTAACATTTAAAGAAGCACTTCAAATTGGATAACTTTCAAAGCAAATAAATAATATATAAAATGTATTAATTGAGCGTTATTACTTTATACATTTCAGCATCGGCGTTTTAAACTATGTTGCTGTACTGTAAACATATTCATTAATATATACATAAAGTTGTTGTCGTATAATTAATGGGTGGATATTTGTGCTAAAAAGAGGCATTTTTCGATATAATGTTGTACTTTAAAATTTTATTTATTAATCATTTTCATTCCTTGAACACTTAATTCATGTTCGGAGAATATAATCTGCTAGATGTAGGGAGCGTCCTTTAAAGGTAATTAAAATCTCCTTCATAAGTGACCCCCCTCCCCCTCAAACCGCAGGTGGTCATATGTTAATCGTTGTATTGCGCCTTATCAGTTATAATTCCTGTTTGTTT
The DNA here is from genome assembly GCA_022818135.1 of Saxidomus purpurata. NCBI lineage: Eukaryota > Metazoa > Mollusca > Bivalvia > Venerida > Veneridae > Saxidomus > Saxidomus purpurata. Next base: position 48,085 of record JAFMSR010000463.1, read on the forward strand.
ATATAAACAGTTTTATATAATTATCACATTTTACTTTTATTGCAGGATATGAAAACTATTTTTAATAAATGCAGTATAACTGTGATTTTAAAGTCATATTGAGATTGTTAATATGCTCAAGTAATAAAGCGCCTTTCCGTGGTGTGGCCTGAATGCATTTTTAATTTATAAAGAATCCTTCTGACTGTATTTATTTCTTTGTAAATTAAAAGTGCAACTGAAGGCTTCTTCTAATTGTAAAATAAGCCAAAACTAAATTTATTTTATGTATCCAGTGTAGCATCTAATCTTAGTGATAATTGGTTTGATGTAAGAGTAATTACTTGAGTATTTAAAGCATTACTCACTCTAACTTTGAAATCACAGTTATTCTGCAGTAATTTAAAAGTAAATTTTTTTTATGTTTCTGTCATATTAGAAAATTATTTTGATATAATAACTGTAAGTGTTGATTGTTATAATCTAATTTGATATGTCCGTGAAGTTAGCGGCCCAGCGGCCTAGCGGCCTAGCGGCGTGAAGCTGGCGGCCTAGCGGCCTAGCGGCGTGAATTTGGCGGCCTGGCGGCCTAGCGGCGTGAATTTGGCGGCCTAGCGGCCTGGCGGCCTAACGACGTGAACTTAGCGGACTAGCGGCCTGGCGGCCTAACGGCGTGAACTTAGCGGCCTAGCGGCCTGGCGGCCTAGCGGCGTGAACTTAGCGGCCCAGCGGCCAAGCGGCCTGATTTGATGGTCACTAAAATAAGTTCATTTTGCAAAGCAGAAACATTCAAAAAATTGTTTCATATTAAAAACACTAACATACTTTTTTATTGATTTCTTCTTCAACATAAAACCCCAGCAGCCCAACGGCCTAGCGGCCAAACGACTAAATATCTTTTTAAAAATGGTATATTAGCTAAAAAAACATCTTCAAAATAACACCCCAGCGGCCTGGCGGCCTGGCGACCAAACGATTAAACATTATAAGATAATTGATTTCTTCTTCAAAATAACACCCCAGCGGCATAGCGACCAAGTGACTAAACATCTTTTTTAACGTAATTATGGTATATAAGCTTTATACAATTTCGTTGTAAGAAAATTGATTTCTTCTTCAAAATCACACCCCAGCGGCCTGGCGGCCTAGCGGCCAAACGACTAAACATCTTTTTTTAACGAAAATATGGTATATAAGCTTTATTCAATGTCGCTCATTCTACGATAAAAAATATCACAGAATTACAATTTCGTTATAAGAAAACTGATTTCTTCTTCAAAATAACACCCCGGCGGCCTGGCGGCCTAGCACCCTGGCGGCCTGGCGGCCTAGCGGCCAAACGACTAAACATCTTTTTTTAAGAAAATATGGTATATTAGCTTTATTCAATGTCGCTCATTCTACGATAAATAATATCACAGAGATACAATTTCGTTATAAGAAAATTGATTTCTTCTTCAAAATAACACCCCAGCGGCCTGGCAGCTTAGCGGCCTGGCGGCCAAACGACTTAACATCTTTTTTTAACGAAAATATGGTATATTAACTTTATTCAATTTCGCTCATTCTGCGATAAAAATATCACAAAAATACAATTTCGTTATAAGAAAATTGATTTCTTCTTCAAAATAACACCCCAGCGGCCTGGCGGCCTGGCGGCCTAACGGCCTAGCGGCCAAACGACTACTATTCTTTTTTTAACGAAAATATGGTATATTAGCTTTATTCAATGTCGCTTCGCTCATTCTACGAAAAAAAATATCAAAATATCATAGAAATACAATTTCGTTATAAGAAAATTAATTTCTTCTTCAAAATAACACCCCAGCGGCCTGGCGGCCTGGCGGCCTAGCGGCCAAACGACTAAACATCTTTTTTTTAACTAAACTATGGTAATTTCACTTTTTTCAATGTCGCTCATTCTGCGATAAAAATATCACAAAAGTACAATTTCGTTATAAGAAAATTGATATCTTCATCAACATAAAACCCCAGCGGCCTGGCGGCCTAGCGGCCAAATATGGTATATTCACTTTTTTCAATGTCGCTCATTCTGCGATATAAATATCAAAAAGTACGATTTCGTTAAAAGAAAACATATTTCTTCATCAACATAACACCCAAGCGGGTACCGGCCTGGCGGCCGAGCGACATAGCATCTTTGGGTTTTTTTAACGAAACTATGGTATGTTCACTTTATTCTAATGTCGCTCATTCTGCGAGAAAAATATCATGAAAAGACCATAGCTCTTTAACAATACGATTTCATTATAAGAAAATATATTTTTTCATCAACATAACCAAGCGGCCTAA
>JAFMSR010000464.1:0-50375 GCA_022818135.1 Saxidomus purpurata
TTTGAAAATCATAACCCATTGGCGCCCCGCAGGGAAAAAGTTTAGGTTGTCAGTGTATTTATAAAAAAGTAGCTTGTGAACGTCAACACAAGTGGACAACACACTTGGACAACACAAGTTATTTTTTTATTAATCCTCCCTCAACCAAATGATCTCGAACGAAACTTCAAACATACCTTTCAAAAAGCGTATTCCCTAATTTCTTTATGGAAAACAAAATAAATTTTTCGTTAGCTGGTGGTTTGTTCAGTAAATGACTATATTGTTACTTATTACGACCCAAGAATTCTACCTGGTGTAAATACTTTTGCACTGTCAATTTTGATATTATTTTCAGAAAACAAGTTACAAAATGTAAATACATGTACCTTCTTCTTGCAAAAATTGCATTCCGCTCACAAAATCTTCTGAATGTGGAAAACATGCAAGTAAAAATAAATGGTATTATCCTAAAAACAAAATTAATGATATTACAATGTAGTTCAAAATGAATGATTGGTAATTTGAAGGGTTTCATTGAATAAAATACTGGGTACTGCTTTTTCATGCATTTTGATTCCATATCTGTCAAAACTGTCTTTTAAAGAAAATAAAATCTAAGCAAAAAGTTGAGATATTAAATCTGATTTAAGAAAATTAGCGGGATTTCCGGAGAGTCTTTATATAACTTTGCTGATGGAATGTGCAATTCATCTAAACACTTTACCCGTAACATGTTGATGAAAGATCACAAAAATATACAAAAAATGTATATGAATATTTTTCAATTTCTCCTCAAACAGTTCAAGTATTATGATATCCTACTATCGGTATATAATGATATACATGTGTATGAGATAAAGATTGATTCCTTTCAATTATTTTCTACTTAGGATCCGCACAGAAGCGGGAGGGAAGGACAAGCGACGGACGGACAGAAAGACAAATGATGCGATCACTACACATAGTGGCTCATAATGAGCAGAATAAATGTAATTGATGCACAAATACAGATCAACAACGTCCATTTACGTTTGTTCGAATATGTAGGTGCAAATGTATCAAGTATTAACATGCATATCCGTTCAGATATCATTTCCTGTCTGATTAAACGGTACAAACTCATCCAGATACGCACAGAATCAATCATTGTCACGACCAATTACATTATAGCAACGTGTTTGGGATTAAAGTGAACTTTTTTACTTTTTGAGCTAAAGCGCTAACATACTGCAGTCCCTCTCATTGTCTTTTTGTTTGAATATGAAGAATCAATTTGTGTTCATTATTTGAAAATGTAACCGATGACTTATGAGGAAAAAGTTTAGGTTGTCAGTGTATTTATAAAAAAGTAGCTTGTGAACGTCAACACAAGTGGACAACACACTTGGACAACACAAGTTATTTTTTTATTAATCCTCCCTCAACCAAATGATCTCGAACGAAACTTCACTTAACATACCTTTCAAAAAGCGTATTCCCTAATTTCTTTATGGAAAACAAAATAAATTTTTCCTTAAAAGCAAAGTGATTTTAGAGCAGGTGTCAGTCAATTAAAACGTCGATGACGACCACGTGATGTTCATAAGTACTTTCGTGTAAGATATTTCAATGTCATATGCTGTAATTGTCTTGTCTATAGATAGCGTTATACAAAAAGGACCACAAGCATGCAAACAATGCGCGACTGTCAAATTTTTTTATACATAGTTCGCTATGAAACGAAGTGCACAAATAGAAGTATGATACACTAAAATAGGAGGGGTGATCCAAAAGTAACCGAGTCTAAAAACAAGTTACTCAAAACTTTCTTTTAAAGAAGATAAAATGAAAGCAAAAGGTTGAGATACTAAATCTGATTAAAGAAAATCAACGGGATTTCATGAGAGAGTCTTAATATAAATCTGCTGATGGAATGTGCAATTCAAACAAACCCTTTACCCATAATATTTAGATGCAAGATCACAAAACCGATCAAAAGTATCAACAAAATTCCTGTAATGTATAGCTGAACATTCAGCTGATTGATAGAGGAAAAAGAAGCTGTTAAATCAATCTTTTGTTTTTTCAATCTATACGATTTACAGAAAGACTTATAAAAATACAGAACAACATCGTATGGCTATCGTAGTCGAATAAGGGTTTCTGTCTGATACTAACAAGGCGAGACATTACACAATAAGTCGCAATGCAATGTAATTCAGTCCACATAGAGCACTTTGGATAAATGGCTTAATCTGGTTTTTACCTAACAAACATTCAATTTCTATTATACATGTTTGCTTTGACAAAAACTTATTTATCACAATAAACACACATCATATGTCTGTATTGGCTAATATCAAATTATTGATATTTCAGTTTATTTTTTTATGTTCGGTTTTATTTTTATTGCAGCACACTGATATTAAAATTCAAACATAATTTCATTGGTATGAAATATGCAACGTGACATTCTAGTCCGTGCAATATTTATCAGGTATAATACATTTAAGTTTGCATCATCTAATCCATCTGGTCTGGTTCTTGACACGACCGGCTTTGAATATTTACAAACATATATCTTTGGCTGATAGTGATTGTCTGCTTTTTAAATGAATACGACAAGATAGTAAACAGAAATACATGTACCTACACATAGATCATAAAAGACATGTAATTGAAAATACACTTTTTATATTACTCATACATTCGTTCAATACTATTATGTTCCCTATTGTCCAATTGTCTGCATTGTATCACATTAGTATTATGTTAAATGGAATAGTGCTCTGTTATAAATATGTAAGAAATGGCAACGCAACCAGAAATACGAATGTTCTTTAACATAAGGTGTCGTTATTTGTTTGTAAGAAACTTACTTTAATTCGTTCTACGCGTTTGTTCCAAACGCAGGCCTGTTTTACACGTATTTGAAAATCTGTTTTTTTTATATAAACTACTTTGGAATTTACAAAATATAGAATTAGAATATATGCGCATCAGTTATTTTTCATATATTCAACAACTTGTCTTCTGTGATTTCCGAATAAAAACATTGACAAGGTACAAAAGGGTAGTTTATGGTTGTTGCACCTTTTATACTCATACATTGTACTTCGGCGGAGCCATTTAATGAAGGGAAAATATGACTGTTTCAGGTCGATGAAAAAATCTTAGTTTACTTGACCTTCTGCATGGGTATAATAGTCATTATTGTATATTTTTAATTAGCTTAACCATACACCAGAGAAGTAGAATAAGCCTTCTGTAATAAACGAAACATAATGTTGACAAGGTATAAAAGTGGTTCTGCTATGATTTTTGTATTTTTTCATACTCATACATTGAATTCGGTGAAGATTTAATGCAACTTATTAATTCATTTCAGGCCGATAAAAATAATTTTTATTTTACTTGACTTTCTGCATAATTGAAACATTCACTTATGTATATGGTTGTACTAGCTAACTATACACAAGAGAAGTAGAGTTTCCAGAGCGTAAATAATGCAGTATAATTATTACCCTTTGTTCGTTGGTGCTGTATTGTCAGCACTCTTTCCACTTGTGTTGTCTGGCGTTGTCGTCGTAGTTTGATCTTTGCGACGAGGTACTGCAGCCGAAATGTTAAGAGAACATAATATGTAAGCGTATCATTGTGATTATGATGAACATGTCTTTGCATGGACAATTTTAATCTTTGTAATTTTAAATTCTTGGCCGTTTCGTCGTTTAAAACGCGTAGCTTAATTCAGTTACGATGAATGACTTTTCCTCGTCCAATATACATAAAAATGTCCTAACATAAATTATCGACAGTCGGATTATACATGTTGTTTTACGTGTTTTCAATTATAGTGCATTAAACTACTATCATAAAATACTGTGTTTTATATCTCATGTATCGGTCAGAATGACAAGAGGAAACGTTCATATGAAGTTGGGACGCGAATGTATATTGTACCTTTGCTATCTTGCCGACGTGCTGAGCTTGCTCCGGTGCCTGACGTCTCTTGGGAAGACTGGAATGTAGGCAGAATGCCTGTCATCAAACCATCCAAGTGTAGTATTGAACTAAGATAGTTTTCAATACTCTCCATCTATTTTGAAGACAAGTGAGTCAGGGTAGTGGATGAAATGTCTTCGACTCTTTCTGTTGATTCACCAATGAAATATTTGCTAGTTTTTATCTGGAAACAACTCGCATTCATTATCTCCCTGAATGTATCCAGTCGTTTTAAGATTTCTTCAGCTTCTTCATTCTTTGTTTTATCGAGATACTTTCTGTCTTCTTCCAAGCGATTAATGATTAACGTCTCTTTCAAATCAAGTTCGTTGGAGATCTTTTATGTTCCAAATCATCGAAGTACTTGTTTACTTTCTTTCAAAGTCGGCGATGGTTCGCTTAACCTTTGCTTTTCCTTATCAATACGAGATCTATCCGCCTTTTGGTCATTTACCAATTTATTCAGATCTGACAGAAACATCTGAGTTTCCTTTCTGATATTTTGGTATTCGGTGTTCGTCTTAATGCCTTTAGCAGCGTCAGGTAAATGCTGGCTTACGGCAAGGTACTGAAAACATAAAATACTAACTATGTCAAACGATTATTAAAAAGCAAAGAACAGTTATTATCTTTTCACTGACAAATATTCAAACAAGTATTTTTATGTATTTGTCCGCTTGCGGTTTAGCCAAAGCTTTTACATCTAAACTTTTCAAATCTAGCTGTGATATTGGACTGATATATAAAGTTCCCAGTATATACTTAACACGAGTTGTGTTGATAATTTTAAGATTTTAATCTATTGAAATAGATACAAATATTGTCTATGTCATTCACGTCAGAATTAGCTTCGTTTTAAAAATAATCATACTGTATTTTATTTGTGTTTTTGTTTATATGGAAACAAATTCAAAGTTATCATTTTGCAGTTCTGTTGGTCCGTAATAGAATGAAATTGTATGTACATTGTATATTACTCAGACGTACTTACAAATTAGTAATTCAGCTTAATCGAAAGATGTCTAATTGGCTTGACGCCATTGCAAAAACATTGCTACTAATATAAAGTTTGAGCAAATGACAAATAAATGATAACAATTTGTTAACATCGTTTGCCCACATCTTCAAATATCTTGAATTTTAATGACACTGAAAAGCAGCCTGCACATATTTTGTAACTGCCAAATGTCATCATTTGTCTAATTTCTTAAAAGATTTATGCTAAGGTGAGATATAATAGCATGATCACTGGTAGCTACGTCTTCACTCGGCTATTTAGATACCGCTTTATTTCATTTTCTAAATATTTATTCGAAATTACTCAAATTAGGTATTGTCGATAAAATTGTGCTGTTACAATTTAAGTACACTTATACAGTAACCGGAACGTAACAGTTGTCAACATTTGCGTATTCCGTGCGAATACGGTGCTTATAGCGTGCGTAGAACGCGTGCACTAATCGCATTTTGTCAATCATGCATCGTATCATATCGTATCATTCATCGTGTAACGTGCACCATAAACTATACTCTATATACGATATCCGATGCACGATATGCCATACGGCATACGATTCGATAATGTATTCAGTTTTTGAATCGGTTCGTAACGTTATGTCGGTTGGTTAAAGTTATACAAAGTTTATGTTTACATAAGTTAAATGTAACATACAGAGAGTAAATAAACTTTGTATTTGTATTTGTTACATTAAGAGTTAACACCTCCGCAAAAGTGAAATTCATATAACATCATTTCATTCGTTAGCGTAGTTACGGGCGAGAAAACTTCCGAACAGGTCGAAGACAGTTTCACCTCATATCCGAAATTTAGTTCTATATTATCGACGGAATGGACATATTTTTTATCAATATCTTACCTGCTATTGTCACCGCATTATCTAAAGGGCAACAGACAATGAACGCCCGCACTAAAGCAACACATCGGGGTATGATGTTACCACGTTGTTTTGGGCTAAGTGCAAATATTAGACAAACCAACTACACTTTTACAAAATTGGTTTACAAAAAGTATGAACCACAAAAGTGTTACCCTCTTGTTTAGGGTAACCCCGGTAATCCTTTTGAAAATCCCGAATATAATTAAATATATGAATATGACTGATTGGAATAATATTTCCGTTCGCTGTCACAAAGACAAATGGGTTGTGTCTTTGACTGACTAGCTATCTTGAGTCTCATTAAATAGCCTGATATAATCCTAAATAAAGACGGGGCTGGCCCTAGTGCATTGTCTTTTAGTCCTGCCTACCCGCGTCACCCTGAGCCCGAGGTTCTGCCCTTAGAATGAGGTGTCATGAACAGATTCTCAAATACCGAGGAAAGATAAGGCTAAGGCCAATAACCCGGTCAATCGTATCAAGAACCCTTTGCTGCTTTTTTTGGGTTTGGTCTAGGGAAAAAGCTGAGGGTGTTATATAAGTGGGATAAAGTTTGCTGAACGCACACATCATGCGGATCCCCTCTAGACTCTCACTATGCCAGAAGTAAGACTCTCCAACACAAAGTGAACAAATTTGACTTTTCGCATCTTGCAAAGTTGGAAACTCACATGAACATAAATATAATTACTTTGGTCATCTGAAAACACACATGGGTCTAAAACCGACTCTGGTATAGTAGCTTCTGCTGTTGTAATCCCATCAAAACAGGTCACCATATTCAACAGATTGCCAAATTATTGTTCCATTTACACAGCAGGACTGATTGCAATAGACACTGCATTGAGCTGGGTTTACATCACCAAACATAAAGATGCTTTATACTTCTGATTCACTATCATATCTGGTATCAATGAAATCAAACAACAGTCATTCTAGACCAGAGTTATTGTCAACATAACTACATAAATATAATCAATGCCTAAACACAGGCTTACCAGTTACCATGGCATGGTGCCCAGCTCATATATGTATACCTGGTAGTGAAAGTTCAGATGGTACATTCCATACTCACCAACAGAAATATATGCCAGGATTCGAACCACAAACCATGGATGGCGTAGTGAATTGAAAAATAAAACTGTCAAAAACACATTTCTCCCTTAAACCAGTGGCACTCGGCCGTCCAATATGGAGCTCATCAAAGTACAAAATGAACAAATCAATAACAGTATATGCTAGGAGCAAACTAACTTTGTACAGACTGCGTTTGACTTTGTTTGCATTCAGTGAATTCAGTGGAATGTATCATCCCTTATTTGACTGAACAGCTTGTACCACAAAGAAACTAAAATTCCAACCAGTATGGCTAATTAAAAGGAAAACCAAACATATCATAAGAATGATTAGTAATTGAATAGCGGTACACATACAAATTATGATTGAACTCTAATTGCCTAATTATCCACACATACAATCAATTGTTGCACCTCTGCCACTTTGTAGACTGTCGGAATATTTCAAAGCTGTCACATTGAAAAGTTGCAAGAAATTGCGATCGAAGGTGTCATTATTAAATACCTGTTTGATCCAAATACTCCTTAGAACGTATGAACTCATTTTTGCACTTGGTCTTAAATAATTAGTAGTAGAAAGTTCGTGCGCATGTAACTAGATAAAATAAACGTGTGTGCAAATTAGATAATACTTTATGTTGAAATTAAATCGTGTTTTTCAAAGGTAAACGTTACTTTATACGATAAAAATATATGTTCATGTTCTTTATAGCTGGTGAAAATTTTATACGATATGCAGATCGTCTACTTTCATTTTAACCGAAAGTCATCATCTCTTCTTCTCACAAATATCTCGTGAGAAAAAAGAAAAAATATGTTACAGAAATATAGTTAATTGAAATAATAATTCTTTGTATTTCATGAATAGTTCTTACATAATTCAATCCGATCTTTGAGCAATACTATCAATAATACATGTCTATGCTTAGGCTAACGTGCAAACTTTCTACACGATTGGTCGTCCGCACTATCTCGGAAAACTTTAATATATTTCTTATTGTGCAACGTTCATCACTCGGAACGAACGATGCGTTACACGGTACACAATCTGAATGTTGCACGACGAATTTACGAAAGATATACACGATGAATGCAAACACATCGCACGATACACGATAATTATTTTCCTTTTGTTGAACCAATACTGATTAGGATATTTAGATTTCCATCTGCTTGCATCTAGTTCCCTCTATCACGTCCTAATGTTTGCCCGTCTCAGCTTACAAACCCACTCCTACTACCTCAAGTTGAATAAATAAACATCATCTCTCTATCTAAAGTGCGGATCATGATCAGTAGATCATTGCGGGTTTTGACTGGTCACTGGCAAGAACGCTTGTAAATCTGATCGCCTGCATCTTTCTTGCCGGTATAGACTTTGACTTCCGGAACATAATATAAATTAATTTTAATCGTAGTATACCTTGATACAGCTTTTATTAGGATTTGTGATATATATCTGACTTGTGAGAACCCTCACACTTGATTAATAAACTTATTTTTAGTATTGCAAGTAGTTCTTTTACTAGAGAGACTGTCAGAAACCTCATGTTAAGTACAACGTTTTGATTTTTAACACTCATAAATAACATGTAAGTAGTACGTTCTGCAAAGAGCTGATTTATTCAAATATACGGTAGTGTAATAACGCTAGAAAAGTAACATTATCATTGCTGTATAAAATAAATAACACATTTTTAAGAATCAGTCAGATTTCTACGGCTTAGATGGCAAAGCTGACCTCGTGTGGACTTCCTGTACAGCCAGTAACACCAGCCGACGCATATTTTCAGTCTTTATGTTTTTGAACACCTCTGTATTGTGTGAAGTTTGTAATTTCAATAGCTTAATAAAGCAATTAATTTGAAAATTAGATAATCTATTAAGTCACACATTTGTTTGTCTAAAACGACCGGTTGTATAGTTGTAGTCATGCAGTAATGGACAGATCTCCTCTGGTTAGTTTTCTTAATTGTATCCATGATTGAGATTTAAGGTTTGGTTTGCCTGTAAGTGTGGCTGATGTGGTGCTTAATCTATGTTAGGTTTGTTAAATTTGTTCCTCATTACCGATAGTTTTCTTAAATACCTAGATTAAAATTTGAACAAATATAGATTATTTTACATCTTTATACAATCTTAATTAAAAAATAACTTATAAAAAATTAGTACTATCGCTTAATCCTGCCACTACTGAGCTAGTTTTTGCAGAATCATAGCCATTGAGGTAACAGTTTGTTAGCTACTGCTGTATGTGTACTTCAGGATTTTTTCAAAACATGTAGTACATGTAAAATGTATGTATGTCCCCTTCACAGTGTCAACAATATATACAAACAACTCCAAATTTGGAATACTCATTTCTGTCATGAGCACGCGGTACAGATCGAAATATCAGTCACCGAGGATTACTGCCTTGGCGGGAACGAGGAAGCCTCGTTCCCGCAAAACAGTTACCCGAGGTGTCGGATATTTCCATCTGAACCAAATGACTCATGATATAACATTTTTCTTGCATACCGTCTTGCACTTTAAAGCATATTTCTAAATGCAAGCCTATCAAAATGATGCATTATCTTATATAAAAACGATATTGATACGTTGTGTATGGGAAAGTGACGTTACAATGTTTTTAACATTACGTTACAAGTAATTCACGAGAGTCGTCTGGCATAGGAGACGTGCCCGACTGAGTTTTCCGGCACGGATAAAATCACCGAAAATGCCGATCCGATATGCAAGAAAAATGTGTACACCTAAATGATGCAGTCTCATAGCCTTTATACTGATTACCACTTCTGTTTAATATGCCATCAGTTATGTAATATGGAATGTACATCATTCTCCTGCCCAGTAGGTAACCATCCATTGTATCTTATTTATCATCAATATGTCACATTAACATATAATTCCATATACAAGTATATGTTACATATGTGTTAGCAGTACCGCCTGCGTTTAACCGTTTTTCGTTCGTTTACCGTATGCGGTAATCGTTTAACCGTGTAACTCTTAAACGAGAATTCCCTTCTGCGCATGCGTACCGTGAAACGTTAATTTATATTTGCGCATGCGCCGCGTGAAACGAGAAAACGACATTACGCATGCGCATATATATTTTCCTCGCCATTTTAGGGCATAATCAGTAAAGCTTTCACCATTCGTTTACATTATTCTCAAGGCTTTACCGTCCAATAAATTCGGTCGAAATAGTGACCATCGTTTCGGAAATGTTCTTACTAAGAAAATGACTGGTCACACTATAGTACATTTGATTTAATAAAAAATGTTTAAATTTCCAAATTTCGGAAATGTTTAATTTTTAAGTCAGTTTACACTTCATATCTACATTTTTGGTTTTATACACTTGAAGTATCATCAAAATCTTAAATAAATTAAAATATTACAATTAAATAGATACTACATGACCAGTTACGCTAGGCCAAAGAAAAGGAGTTGAGGAGCTGTACTGGTGATGGGCGGAAATTATTCATTATGATTATGATGTAATAAAGAATGATAAAAACTAAAGTATAAACAATAATATTGTGTCACACTTAGCTAAATAACTTCAGCCAGTAATCACTTTATTGCCTCATGCATTAGTCACTTACTCACTTAGCTTTAGCTGTAACTCACTGCAAATATTCCCCGTAACAAGGGATCCAGTATATAACATTCCTGATTTAACTGATAATCTACAAACATCTGAATGCCAAATAAATTTGAAATCAAGTGAATGACCAGAATCATGCAAAGTATTTCTGCAATAAACCGGTACCTCTCATGGCTATCAATGGGCCTAAAAGTAACGATAGCAAGTTGCTTATAGTTCTAAATTATTCTTCACTTTAATTAAGAAATAATAAATATCTCCCTGTATTTTATCGTTGAATAAGATATAGTCAGGACTTTGGTTGCGTAGTATGTTTCGCATCTAAACAACTTTCTTTGAAAACGATCCCAAACTTTATTTAACGTAGTATAACTTCATTGTATCCATGAAACGCGAAATACGATTGGACGCACTTGTTTACATATGTCACGTCATTTACTGCACATTGTTCTTGGAAAAACGTGCTGAATTTTTATCGTTAATTAAAATTTGGCTATACCCTATTTGTTTATATAGGAAAAGCAGCCGCTTGTGTTAGAATGTAATTTTGGAAATAAATAATGTGATAAAGTTAAACTTCATTTAGATTGTTTTATAGTCACCGATCAACCCTAAGATTTTCCCCGGCAGAGTCTGTACATTACTATATGAACCCTGCCCTGGGTGTACATGAACTCCGAAGACTTCCCTCAGATTCAGGTTTAAAAGACAGATGCAAATGACAGGGAATCTAGGTACTAGATCCTAGCTCTTTTACAAATAGTCCCCTTGGTTTTTGTGTGTCCAATGTATTGTACCGATAAACCAGTTCATCTCTATGTGGTATAAAACACTGAAACTTCTAGTGCCCTGGACGATATTCAAACCAGGGACTTCCAGATTGGTATTCCAGAGCGTAAACCACTGCACCACCAAAATATTTCAGTAAAAGAATCAGTACAGTATTGCATTTGTTTGTAAGCTTATAATTCTTATCAACACATTTACCTACTCTTCTCTTGTAACAAAATCAGTTAATTTCAAGGTATGATGGTATTAACGTTTTCCAGGTGTATGTATCACTTACCCTTGTAATTGTACTGATCATTGACATCACACTGTAAAACCAAGCTTCATATTCATGTTCAATGTAAAATCTCACTTCTTTTAACTGATCTTTATATTTGGATCCATAATTCAATCATATAACACACTGGGCTAGTAAGCCACAATTCACCAGATTGATCTCCGGCTCCATCACTGACATTAATACTATTAGTTATCTTGCGGATGAAGTCGTTAACCCGGGGCTGCATGTTCTGTTGTAAAAGAACCAGTAATGTCTGTAGTGCCAGGACTCTCATTGTATCTGGACCATACCCATAAAAACTAGACCTATCACTAAATGTTATTAATACCCCCGAAAGAAGACTGTTTATAACCTGAGGAAATTCGTAGTAACAGAATACCTTGCAAAAAACTAAAATAGAGATATTGTTCTTGGCAATAATTCTGTAATTTGTCAGGATAGAGTAATGGTTCTTGTACACTGCACTTCCTCTCATTGTGCTGGACCACTTTATGAAGTTGTATTGAATTCAAACCTGTAGTTTTCAAGTTATGCTCCAAACAAGGAAAAGTGGCAAAGGGCAATAACTCTTAAATGAGTACAGATAGAGTAATGGTTCTTGTGCACTGTACTTCCTCTCAATGTACTTGACCATTGTATGAAGTTGTATTGAATTCCAACCAGTAGTTGTCAAGCAATACTCCAAACAAGGAAAAAACAAAGGGCAATAACTCTGTAGTCAAGATAGACTAATGGTTCCTGTGCACTGCACTTCCTCTCACTGTGTTTGACCATTGTATGAAGTTGTATTGAATTCAAACGAGTAGTTTTCAAGTTATGCTCTGGACAAGGAAAAGTAACAAAGGGCAATATCTCTGTAATTAGTCAAGATAGAGTTATGGTTCCTGTGCACTGAACTTCCTCTCATTGCGCTTGACCATTGTATGAAGTTGTATTGAATTCCAACCCGTAGTTTTCAAGTTGTGCTCCGGACAAGGAAAAGTAACAAAGGGCAATATCTCTGTAATTAGTCAAGATAGAGTTATGGTTCTTGTACACTGCACTTCCTTTCAATGTGCTTGACCATTGTATGAAGTTGTATTCAATTCCAACTAGTAGTTTTCAAGTTATGCCCCGGACAAGGAAAATGCAACAGACCGCCTGCCCACCTGACAGACCAACCACCGGGTGACTCCTATATACCCCCTAAAACTTTGTTTCAGGGGTATAATAATAAAGTAACATCATGCTATAATTGTATAAATATAATATATAAAGTTAGCATAACTTATTTTAATGCATCACAAGAGCTGTCCATAAGACAGCGTGTTCAACTTTTCTCAGTGTTTACCAATAAATAAAATGTTTGGGCAGTAAAAGGCAAAGACAAGAATCTGTGTATTATCAAAGTGCAAAGAATGACTGTAAAGAGCAAGATATTAAGTCAAGAGTAACCCTGAACACTACAACAAAGTTTCAAATTAATACTTCAAGTGGTTACTGATATTGTGCCCTGTATCACACAAGACGTTGAATTGATAACTATAAGGGAAGCTTCAACAACAACAACAATCATGTTCTTCTTTATGATTTATATGATCATCAACATTTCAGCTGATGCGTCTGGAAAGTACATGTATTAACTATAAACTAAGATTGGTGTTGCAAAGAACACTTTTGTCGCCCTCTTACACTCAAAATAACCAATAATTTTGTGACAAAATCTAAGTACAAAAAAGGACATAACTCTGTAACCTATGACTGTGACCTTACTAATTTTGTGGCTCACGTTCTTTTTGTCATTAGCAATACAATTTGAAAATTTGATGTTAAAGCTGCTCGCTCTCAGATTTTGGTTCAAAAATAAAGTTCTCAAAACTGCATGTAAATAACGTATTTTAGGACATATGGTCAAATAAAAATGCTCCAGCATAAATTTAAGTCCGGTTTATCTCTACATTTACAAAAATAAGCAAATGCTTTTGAAATTTCAATATAAACATGTTAAGTGGCAGTTCCATGTAACCAACATTTTCAATCGATTTCTTCCTAGATTCTTGCTTATATTTTGATTCTGGACAGTTTTTCATTTTATTCTAATGAATAAAGTGTCAATCTTTAAAAAAAAATCAACAGTAACTGAGAGCAAGCAGCTTTAAGAAATGTCAAAGTTATCAGGTTATAGCCAATGTTAAGTTTTCGTGACACAATCAAAAAAGTACAAAAGGGGCATAACTCTGTCAAAAATGACCTTGACATACACAATTTGAGTACATTACAACCCTTATGTCATTAGCAATGCAATTTGAAAGTACGATGAAGAAATCTTACGAAATGGCAAAGTTATAGCCAACATTAAGTTTTGGTGACAAAATCTAAGCACAAAAAGGGGCATAACTTTGTCAAATATGACCTTTACATACAAAATCTGGTGGCATGACGACTTTTTCATCATAAGCAATACAATTGGGAAGTTTGATAAAGAAATATTAAGAAATGGCAAAGTTATAGCCAACGTTAAGTTTATGTGACGGACTGACCGACATTATATTCTCTTTCAAAATTTCAAAGCATATTCTGACCATTTGATATTGAATTCACAGCTAACATTTCATCACCATTTCCACTGCAAATACTTGGAAATTTATCTCATGTATTGGGCATCATTGTCAAGTGTTTCTAGTGAACTATTTAAACTAGATGCCCACGTGCAACATGTCGAGCCCACCATGTCAAAAGGGCTAACTCCTAACCAAGCAGAGATGGGTCAAAATACACCTAAATATTGGATGTAACATGCATATTGTGCCACAGAAAAGTGGTCTCGATTTTTCTCTACGGCCAGTAATAAAAAAGTTACAATATAAGCTATTTATAGTAACAACAAAGGGAAGTAATTCTAAAAACAAGGGTAGCCCATGGTGGTGAACATTTGTACAAAGTAACATCAAAATCCCTCCATGCATGAAGAAGAAATGCTCCAGACAACTTAAGATATTCTTGACTTTGAACTTTAACCTCTAAGTGTGACCTTGACCTTAGACTTAGGGACCTGGTTCTTGCGCATGACACTCCGTCTGATGATGGTGAACATTTGTGCCAAGTTAAATTAAATCCCTCCATGCATGAAAAAGATATGCTCCGGACAGTCATTCTTGAATTTGACCTTTAACCTCCAAGTGTGACCTTCACCTTAGACCTAGGGACCTGGTTCTTGCGCATGACACTCCGTCTCATGATGGTGAACATTTGTGCCACGTAACATCAAAATCCCTTCATGCATGAAAAAGATATGGTCCGGACAAAATCGGACGGACGCACGCAAGCACATACACCGAACCGCCAAAAGTTACAACTATATCGAGCTCACTGCAGGCGGGCTCAACAAAAATTTAAATCTTTACATACATCTGCCTTAAATTTCACACCTTTTCTGTTGTCTAACTTCATTAAAAATCAGTATCTAATCAATATTATAATTTGACAATACAGTCAAACTTGTGCAAAAGGTCACCTTTAACTAGAGGTCACCTGCTGACAACAGCCAGTCAGAATATCCCCCATCCAAATTTGCTCTTTAAAAGACTGGTAACAGCAGTCACCTGCCGTCCGCGGTCAGTGGCCAGTGAAAAAGCATCCCGTAATCGGGACTGTGATGCGAACGCCCACTGAAATTGTAACAGCTGGCTTTTGTTTCTTGTAAAGTTGTTTGCACCTCAAAAGACGGGCGCAATAAATTAAGATGCTTTTGATAATTAGAAGAGGTTCTAACATTTAATTGTCACCTTCACATCTGAAGCAAACACATGCAATTAATCAGATGAAACTGTTCGGTAATTACTGATAACCGGCTCTTTTAATTGCTTGATTGTTTATTTGATGTAGAATATCTTCACAATTTGGAGTTGCATTTTACATTGTGCAACTAAATATTTTTTTATTTCAGCTTATTAATGCATTCACGTTAAAGCTGCTCGCTCTCAGTTACCGTTAAAAAAGATATTTTTCAAAAAAGTTGACATTTTTATTCATCAATATAAAACTAAAGCCTAGAATCAAAAAAATAAGCAAAGATCTAGGTAGGAATTTGCAGAAATCGATTGAAAAGGTTGGTTACACGGCATCGCTACACTATAATGGTAGTGTATTTTTCAAAATTTAAAGATGTACATGACATGAATTTATACTGGAGTCTTTTTATAACACCATAATGTTCAAAAATACATTATTTACATACAGTTTGAAGAAATTTATTATTTTACCAAAATCTTAGAGCGAGCAGATTTAAGTGAATTGTTTGATTTATTACAATTAAACTGAAAAGCACGCAGTTTATCTGGCAATTAATTTATATTAAAACTTGATTTGATAAACAATGTTAAGTATGATGAAACTATATCAACTGTCTACATTTCCGAACAGAAGTCACCTGTTAACAACAGCCAATTTTGTGGTTTCCATTGAGCCGCCGTTGTTCATAAGTTTGACTGCATGTGACAAACTGATCGGGTTACCCAAAGTTATTACTCCATTTCTCGAAGTTAATTATTCCAGCAATTATAAGCAATAATACTGAATCACCAAATTAACACAAAACCTTGCATTATATATATGAGTACAAAAATGACGCTAAGTCGCTCTTTGTAGGTGTAGTGCATTTCCCCATTATTATCGTCATCATACATTTCTACTCCAGCATTTTTGTTTTTGTTTTATCGTGGGTGTTTTGCTCTATTTATGTCTTCTTGAATCTCTCTACTTTTACAAATAATTGCTACTGAAAGAAAACACCCTTCCTGAAGTGTAAGTTCCAACAAAATCTTCAATTCAGAATTTCCAACTTCTTAACTCTTTACAGGTTGAGGGATCATCACAAAAAACAGCATTTTTCACACTGCAAGGGTTGACTGTTTTCCTACAGTTTTCATATGTTGGTGTTTTGAACTTCCCTCATCACTGCATGCTTGTGACACTTATTCTCATCATACACATAGGAATGATTTCTACAAAAAATAAAGAATATCAGTATGTCTATATTCTAAAAATCATTCAATTTGCATAGAAAAGCAGAATAATTTGCTACCAGCAGAGTAAAGGTTCAAAACTATGATAACATTATTAAGATAAAAATGTGTACAAAGACACAGTGTCTCAAGTAAAAAGCCAAGTATAAGCTATTAAGCACAATTTCCACTGCTTTCTCAGATTCAGCAAAAAAAAATCAGAGACAATCCCTTCTTTTAATAGTGCTATAATTTTGTTGGATTTAATTTTTTAATAACACGGTTCAACTATGCTTTGGGTCAGTGTTATATGACAGAAACATCTGGATCTACACTACCTTGCTTTGTGATACTGTAGTTTATAAGGTTATGCAATCTTACATAACATACTGATCAGGATTTCAATACTGCCTGGGGCAATCAATAATTTTTAAAGTGCAACAATAAGAATTTAAAGGTCTCATATTTCAACAACAGGACCTTTATAAAACAGAGGAACAGAATAAAAATGAATTATACTCATGTTTTCATGATAAAATTGGTGTAGGCTCAATAACTAGTATGTACTTTTCTTTGAAAGGACAATTTCATATGCCAAATATATAAAAAGTCAGATTTCATATACATTTTGTTTATATAATAAATCAAGTGATTTTTTTTGTCTAAAAGGACACATATACTTGCTAATATTATACCAGTGTGGTTTTGAAGTTATTTCAATTTTGTCTGCTAATAACAGATAATTCATGAGAGTTATTTCTCACATTATTTTTAAAAGTAAGCATCGTTCTAAACATATATGTATTATGGTCAATCTGAACTTTATAACTTGAAAAATCAAAATAAATATATACCATTGTCTTCATCTAAATAATATTGGGAATAAATTACACCTTCCATTAAATGTATTAAAGGCCCTGTGTTAAAAGGGAACACAATGAAATGGTGGTTTCCTACAATGTCATGTACTGCACAATTTTATGACAATACTGGTCATTAATCAGCAGGTGGCCAAATTTTTATTGCCTCTCAGGGGATTTTCATACTGTCTGTCACACTAATCTAGAAAGGGGACAAGTTGCTACAGTAACATACCAACTACTGTACAAGCATCCACTTGTTTTATTGATTTTTCTTGTGAATTCTAGTAAATGTACATCTAGAAACTGCCAGTCACCAACAGATAAATAGTATTTGGTTTATTCATATGTGGGCTAGGTGCTTGACAATTTGAAACAATATTTTAAAAAGCTAATAATATTTAAAAAAAAAAAAAAAAAAACACCCTACATTCAAATTTTAGAAATAAAACTTTAATAGTGAAAATAAGGGATGTACATGTAGTAATAAGCATGTAGTTATTAGACTAAGTGTGAAACATTGTGAAATGAAGCTAATAATTTAAATACATTAAATTTACATGTTTCCTTTCACCATATAATAAAAAAAATAAAAGTTTTTTTTTATTTGTTTTACTAACATGATAATAATTGAGATAATCTGAAGCATCAAAAACTTTCAGAAAGTTACATTTATCACTGCATTAGGTGCATAAGAAACATCATTTAACCGTTGAATACCACTCTGGTAGAAAGTGTTCCCGCCTTTGTTTCCAGCACAGATCATGATCATTCTGCCCGTACAGAAACCACTAATATTTTCGTTTGAAAGTTTTTAACAAAAGCTGAGAAAAATTAATTACTACCTTTACCTAATTTGACTTGGCAGCTCTAGGCCGAGGATTTTCCACAGAAATGACATCATATTCACCCGTATTCAAGGAGGTCTGAAAAGGAATATGTAAAACTTGCAATTTACAAATAAAAAGCAATGTAAGGAATGTTTTGCATACAAATAATTGCCAGTTTCACTGGTAAGGGATTGCTCTTTATAATGTAAAGGCTACAAGTAATTTGAAATACAAAGTGCTCCAGGGACTATAAATTGTTGGGTCATTTTAAACGCCTGGAATATTCCGAAATAAGAGGTATAATTGATTTTGGTTCAATCTAATGTGTGGCTACCATTTTCACTTTGAGGCTCCGAAAGGTATTTTTGGCTGCAGCATCATTGAAGAATGCAGACAAAACATAATTATGATGTCAAAATGATTGTAAAGACTAACTGAAAATACTGGGTTTTATAATCAGTTACTACCCCGATAGAAAATGAACTTAGTACACCTAGGCACGTTCCTTTCTTGGGCAAAGTAGGGCTCAACTGTAAAAAATATTCATCGAAAGTCTTCAACTAAAGTAACTTATCATTTGATTCAATGAAACAAAAATAAAGATTAACTCAGGCTGAGAGTTCCATGAATGGTGGACAGAAATTTAATTTACATTTCATTACATAAGTAAACAATTAAAAAAGAATTTAATCAATTAATATTTTCATTTTCCCCTTTAACTGCGGTCATTAAAACATTTTTTAAATTCAAAATTCATGATAATATCAATTGGATTAATAGCAGAAAGCATGAATTTCTCACTTGTATTGTGCGATATCAAACAATGCATTCATAGTCTAAATATTGGCTTTCCGTTAGTCACACTTTTCTCACTTGAATAGTGGATGTAACAGTGACCTGGTAATCTCAGTCATTCAATACAGTAGACATAATTTGTTTTTGTACCGTTCAACAGTCTACTACTTCCTAAATGTATAATGTACAAATTAATATGGGAATTAAAAACATACATTGTTCTGTCCGGTACCTGTTTTAAGGCACAACTAACAGAGACAACTCTTCAAAAAATTGTAAATTCAACAAACTGACCAATATCGCGGATACTAGCAAATTGACGAGGTGGACAAAAATTAAGACGAAAGGCTAGAAACTTTTTCATTGTAAGTAACGATTTTGTGACTACTTAAGTTTGCGGATCGACTGTGTTGCGAATTTCGCTTACTTAAAACGAGTGAAATAATTTCTAGGTTTACAGTATTACCAGATTTTTGCAAAATCCCCGGGTTTTTGGACAACTCACTGGTAGATATATGTTTTTAGCAGGAAATCCTGCATTTCAAAGCTTTGAGGAAACATGCGTCACTAATCATCATGATCTGCAAGCTGATACATTTAAAGCGTTGCTCGCTATGGACTCATCCAATCAGAACACAAGAGGTTTCTGATAATTTATCACAACATCAATGCATAATTGCATGGACATCTGCCAATCGATGTGTAAATTTGTTTTTGCGCTGTTACAAAAACATTAAATCTCTGAATTTTGTTAAACTTGACTGAATTATTTAATTATCGGCTTATCATCTATTTGAAAAGTTAATGAATCACCACTTACTACCATCTGGGCAATTTACCTAAGATGATAGTGACAATTAACACAAACTCTTGTCAACAAATTAGTTTCGTCACCTTATCGACTGTACACAATACAAGTACTTCTTCATTATCGATATCACGTTTTTTTTGCCAAATATCTTTGCTTCTATGTGCACGGGAATACCTTTGATGAAACTTGCATAGAATTCAGAGACATGCTTTACAAGTACTTAGCAGTAAATCATATTTAAAAACACAAACTCTTAGGTACACCCGCACAAACTTGTAGGATTCAATGCTAAGTCATGGAAGCCAGAACTACAATAGGCAATACAATAAACATACGCTATGAATAGCTATGAAAGACCAAATAATTAGGCTATTATGCAGCTTATTTTTTGTACCAGAATAAAGAACAAGATAATACCAGTTTAATATAGTGTTTTTTTTAAACTTCAGACTTGTCAGTTTTTGTGATGAACAGATGAATGGAAATCTCCTTTGTACTCTACATTTACGTAGTGACAATCCTTTAAACTCATAGCGCCACTTCAATTACATTTTATTTGATTTATGTAACAACATTTACACAATATCTATGCTTACCATAACAAATATTCACCTGTTTACATCAAACGATCAGATTTCAACATTTCTGCCACCATCTTTTGCAGCTTCCGTTAAATGTTTATTGTGCGGAATTCTGCGGGCCTATTTGAGGACCGAAAATGTTCACGAATATATTATGTGGACTTTAAAATCGATTTTGTCATAATAATTATAAGTACATGTATCAATAGTTATAAGTAATCGTCAATATTCTAAAAATAAATAATCAGGCTCGCACAATACCCGTAGAATAAACGGGTCCATCCAGCCCTCTTGATTGGCTACACGGTTCCCGAAAAACGTTTCACGGTTAGAGTCATTCTGATTGGCTACACGGATTTAAATAAACTGAAACGAGAACCGTTTACGGTGCGGTTACCGTTAATCGGTAATCAAGAACGCGCGGAAGTGAAACGCTGGCGGTACTGTACCTCCATATATGGCATATCGAGACTGTTGGATCTAGAATGCGTTTCGTATATCGTGAATATCATGTATCGTTCTGAATCGCTTATAGTGTATTTACCGAACGTGCAGCGTGCGTGTAACGTGCATATATCGTACGTACATCGTACATTATCGTGCAATGTACGTGTCCGACTATAATACATTTGACAGAAGGTGAAAGATTTATTCAGTCGAACAAAATTATGTGCTGCTAAATATTCTCAGATCTATATTATCCACAGTCTTCAAACTGAATAAGATGATTAGTCTTACTGAGTAAATAATTACTACTATTATTGTAGTCATTGAGACAATACACACATTCAAAGTGACCTCTGTAAGCTTTTCCTTGGTTACACTGTCTGCTAAACTTTCATGTAATGCATGCACCTTTGATTGTAGGGTTTGTGAGTCAAGGGTGAAAGTGACAGTGATACGAACTTTGAAAATCATTTAATCTTACTATTTTGAGATCTAAATATCAACAACAGTTTTCAAACTTTAGAGGATGATTGGCCATACTGGGTAGATGATCCTTACAAGTATGGGGAGCAGTGGGTTAAAGTCACAGTGGCCTATATAAGCGTTTATTAAAACATTTAAATAAAATTTTCACAAAATGTACTCAGAACAGTCCAGGCAATCCAGTAGAGCTTTACTGGTACTTACGTTCCTATTATTCATATTTATTATGTATGATAAAATCGTCGGCTAATATTCCTTAAAAGGACACGAACAATTTGCTAGCTCTTAAACTTGAACAAGTAGCCCTCAAGTTTTTCTCATCTTGTTTCCGTCACAGCTTTAATAAATGATATCATTACACTTCATTTACATATCCAAAGAAAATGAATAAAAGAAAATGAACGTTTATTACGCAGCCACGTGTATCATCCAGTTTATTTTGTTATTAGATCTTCTTTTTGTTCCGTAATCAAACTAACGTGTAGCGCTTTATCGTATAAGTCGTATTGATTTTATCAAAATGTTACCTGTGATTGAGAGCCTTGCAGACACTGCAACACACGACATCATGATTTTCACAGAAAATGTTCACGAGTTCTCCGGGATGTTTTAAACAACGCTTTGTCGGGAAAGACTTTATAACGGACAGGCTCACTGTTTGGAACTGTCCTTTATCCAGTTGTTTGTGTCTTGTATTCAAAGGAATCCGATTGTGAGATTTAACACATGGATCACACATGTAAACGAAACATTCTTCGCAGTATCTAGCAGCTTCCACGTGTCTTCCTTCATTTCCACATAGAGTACACGCAAACTCGTAGAATGGTTCATGCCCGCCTTCTAATGTTCTAGATAAATTTTCTCCGGTCGCCATATTGTAATAGATTTGCTACGTCCCTTCGGTAAAGCTTTACGAAATACATTCAATTGTAAGTCAGCTATTTACTGATTTATATTTCCTTTTATATTTTCCAACAATTTGAATAATGTTCTAATGTTTGATACTTTGTCGTAAAACAACAAAACAAGATTCAACTAAATGTAAGCGTTATTTTAATATATTTGTCTTCCTTATCCCTAGCCTAGATACCCGGATCAATAAACATGTAACTTGATATGTACATCCTGTTTATTTATAAACTGATAACTGTCTCATAAAACTTTAGAATTTGAAATTTAAAAGATTAAATATAAAGACGGTTTAGGTATGGTAATATGCATGAATGAAGGTTGGAAAATGTTAAACTGAAGTTGGGTATGATATTTCATTCCGTGATTTAAAAGCCTGAAGTATCTTTAAAGTTATAGATCTTTCATTAACCATTATAGTGTAAGATGAGACGTTCAGTTCTGTTTAATACTCTTAAAACTATAAATTAAACGCTTTTTTTACATACTGTTTGATAAATTTAAACTGTTTCGACTATCCTTTTTTGTAAGATAAGTTTCTTTTTTCTAGTAAAGGAAATAACCGATTAAACATTATTTTTTACATGCCACACATTGCCAAATTCATGTAATCGATCGTCCACCGGGCTTATTAAGTTGTGGCCAGTAATATCTGGATGAAATGTAGCAAACATATTATGCAAGGTGGCGCAATACAATATGTTTAAGGAATCTGAGAAGAGGAGAGTTCACCGCATTTACAGGACATAACATTCCAGCCAAACAAAACAAAAAAATTCAAATTAAAATTCAACAATACAGAAATAAAATAGTAACAGGTACAATAATTCACGTCATGTACACAGGCAATGTGCTATCTTTCATACTTCTCTACTCTCTCATACGGAATTACATTGAACGAAAAATGTCATTATGCTACAGTATATCTAATTAACACATGTACATATATATCTGGATGACTCTCTGAGGCACAATTTAGTGCTCAATCTCTATTTAACCATCTCTGAAACTTTAATTGACAACGCAGCACGCAATGAATTTATCTGGTGCTGAAATTCGTCAAATCGGTTCTGGTTATGAAAAAAATACTCTCCCATACGTAAACACTGTAGCAAGTATGCTCACCAATCTCCCTCGTTATGGCCCGCCTTTAACTATTTTCAACATCAACAAAACAAAAATAGTCAGAAGTGAGAAAGAACCAATTGAGTGAAGCAATATAATTTTATAGACCAGAACAGGACATATGTTTAGATGAGCGTCATTTTCATTTATCCTGTTCCTATTCTGTGAGGTCCGCATGTCTCCCACGTCATGCTGAAATCACCTTCTTCACGTGCAGCTGTCACAGTACGTGTCTACTCAAAAAAAATGACGACATGCTCAATGTGACACACATGTGTTCTTAATATACTATAAGGTACTTCTTCTTGACAGAATCATAAATAAGCATAACAACATCTTTAACCAAATGGGTTGTTTTAGTAAATACGTGAATTGAAACCAATTTAGTATTTTAAAAGTTTGATTAGAATTAAAAATTTTGGATTCAATCATAGGTGTGGAAGAGTGTTAAACAATATTATTATGATGTACAATCCAGTACGTTGTTGTACGATGAATCTTTTACGGATACATTGTAAGTATAAGTCTGTCAATTATATATTGTCTTAATTAGGGACAAGGCATGCATTTATATAGACATAAAGCTCTATGACTCAGCTTTGAAACACTTTCGTGTAGTCAACTGTATCAAAATGGAATGTGTGCTTTTTTACTAAGCAGAAAAGAAACGAACATGAGTTTTTGTGATGCATATCACTTTGCCTATAATATATAGGACTTTATTAAAAGTGCCCTCATATATTTAACACGTCATGCGATTTGACAAGAAAATTACAAAAACAATACTACAGGAACTAGAATCGAGACGGAAAACTGATATATAATGTTCAGTAGCTGGCGACTGGACAAGGGGACGCGATTAGACTAGCAAATCATCTACATGTATGTAGCACTAGTCACAGGAATATTTGCCATGCGATTGTCTCTACACATGTTTATCACTGATGTATATAACATATAATGCCAGTTTTATTGGAAATATTTAATTTATGTCAATGGAAGTGTTGTGCGACTGTAAATGTGCATTATTATTTTGTGAAGTATTCAATTTAGTCCTATCTAGTGTTTCATTCTTTGTAAAATAAACGATTAATTACATATGTGTTTATGTTATTCACATTCGTTTGTGTTTCTTTTCGTTCACCTGTTCTGAAATCATTGTACGTTTTAACTTAATGAATTTAACATGATTCATGTGCCAATGTGTGAAACAATTATCACAAGGTTTAGTCCAATAGATCTAGGAGGAAAGGCTGAACAAATTGGTTTTAACTTCCAACTTCCGCAATTATCTTGCATATTATGATGTTCTCGTCTTTTAACAATAATTGGAATGTGCTAAATGTGCATACCATTTCGGACAACCTACACATATGAATAGAGATATGTGAGGATTTACAGAATTTGTATTCTCCTTATTGTTACAGTAGTCGACGCACGTAACGACTCCAGATACAGTAAACTGTCGCATGTACAGTGTAAAACGCATTTTTGAGCTTCCTGTTTTAATGTTAAAATGCTTTATCGATACCGGGTTTAATATATTACAGTTATAAAGAACAAATTTAAATCTATACAGACCAGGTTTAATGTAAATAGCTATTAAATTTCCATACGTTGATATTAATATTGGTAACAAACGTGCATTTACATATACATGTTGATACTATTCTCACGTCGTGTAAGAGAAATAAAAACTAAATGTAGAATGTGTAGAAGTAGAATATTGTAAAGTGTCGATATAACTGAACTGAATCAATGCAATTGCAACACAAAGCATAAACTTTCTATTCTTCTTCCGAGAAGCGGAACAAGGAGTCTATACTAAGTACATGATGAATAACACACATTTCAATAAATATTTGGTTTTGCCTTGGAGTTAAACGCCAGTTTTACCAAACTTATTTCTGTCATGTTCAGGCGCAGAGTTTACCGAACTCGAAAGGACCAGCACGAGTCTGCCATTCTCAGTAAGAAACTGCCAATTTTCAGAAATAAAGGGTCATTGTTCGTAACGGGGCTCTAAATCATGATTCCGGTGAAAATGCGTGGGGTTCACTTTTCGAAATAATGTCCAAATATTCACAAAACTAACCATTTCCATCAGGTTAGATTGGTAGTTGTAAGTAAATTAGGTAAATAGAGAATCTAACACAGAGCAGAATTAACTTCAGGCCTTTCCCAAACTATATTTGTATATTTTGCTCGCTTTTGTCGCATTGTCATATGTTTTTTCGCGACCTGACATAATTCACAAAACGCCTATTTTTTAGCTTTGATTTACAGTGAATATATGTAGAAATACTCTGTGTCTGGTGGGGCTTACATCCTGTGCTCTATATATAGCGAGTGCTGAACTGTCTATGCAGAACAGAGGAAATTTCTTTGAGAAGATGAATTCCATTTGACTCAATAACATCTGTCACTCGGGTGCTAACTCTCATTTACTTGCTAAAGTTTATCGGAGGTTTAGTACATTTAATACAACTCTTGGTACTCCTGAACTGAATATTGTATTTGGTTTGTCTGCTGGTATGCTAAATATAAAGAAATTTAGAAAGAAACTCCTCAATCAAAACAAGCTCACTCTCATATACATTTGCCTCATTTTGATAATAATTGCCTTCGATACTGAATCAAATCCTGGTCCTGATAGATCTGACCAGTGTGGTATTTGCGATAAAATAGTTGGCTGGCACCCGGACCGGGGCATTTATTGTGAAGAATGTAGTTCCTGGTATCATGCACAGTGCCAGGGTATGAACTCTTTTGTGTATGATTTTCATTGTGATCACTCAAATGAATCTTGGCAATGTTTTAAATGTGGTACACCAATTTTTGCATCACCACCTTTTGAAAATTCCTCCTTGGTGGACTGAGTAACCTGGGGGATTTGGCAATCTTTTAACTTTTTCTAACCCCCCACGCATGGCCATAATAGTCAGTTATGACGGTTAGCCTTTAACAAAGCTGATGATGACCTCGATCATTGAGAGGTTTTGTGATTACAAGCCAGGAACGCTAAACACTCGACAACAGAGGCGGTATTCAATTATAAAGGGGAACTTTTGAATATTAACGTTTTTGTTACTTATATACATGTATCGGCGAAAGAACGCGTACTTAAAAATAAAGGGCATACCATAATCAGTACTTTACTGTAAATTGACTTATTCATGAAATAACACATACTGCAGAAGGCATATGACGATGGACAGCCAACAATTATAATACTTTCATCGTATTTTAGGAGGAATTTGTGAGGAATTTATTTACAATTAACTTGGCAAATTCCTTACTAAATAGTTCATACATTCCTCTCCCATAAATTAACAATAATAAATTTAATAAATAACTATCTTTTATTTAGATTAACAATTATAAAATGTATTTATTTACAACTGTAGAATTACATGTAGATCATTAATTCCTTACTCTTTAAACATATTTTACAAAGAAACTTTACATATTGAAATGTGGCAAAGCTCTTCTCATGTTACCGCTAAAGCTCATTTAAAAAATACCCCTACATATTAAAAGTAACTAGCTTGATTTCCATTTAGGTATATTCACAAAGAGTGTTTTATGGTTATATTCGAAAAGGTTAAATGTAAAATATATACCTGTTCCTATATTATTATGTCTTTAGTTTTACTATTCTAAGATTCCAGCTACAAGTGCAATGTGATAAGTTGATAATCTTAGAAATCACGATTCTGACAAAAAAATCAAAGTTGTTGCATGCATTTCAAGGACGTTCTGAAATACGAAACTACGGTTAGGAGATAAATGTGTATGCTTTCTTAACCTTTGGGACAGAATTGAAAACTATTGACAAACTTGTAAAATGGCTGTCTACAGTGTTAATTGACACGTTGATTTCCAAATGAACATAAGTCCATATAAAGTATTTACTAGGAAAATGTACTCGAACATATACATGTACTAACATGTACAGACTATTTAATCTCATGGAACCTTTTCTTGTGTTGTGTCATCTTGAAAAAACAGCATTTCAATCTATTTATTGATGCTACTTCATAAAACTGTTAACATATCAATTAAAAAGGTCCACAATACAGTATGTGCTCTTTATAACGTCCATTTTGTTTATAATGACATTGATTCTCCTTTAAAACATCAATCACATTCATGCCGAGCGTGTCTATTTAAATTCATTGTGAAGTCGATGTTCATGTGTTTGCATTAAGAACGTGTTTGAAATGACAGACAAATTCAAGTTGTTCTTTTTCAACTATTTGCATGATTTGGCGGAGGATATAAATTCACTGAATTTGTTTGTTATATTCGAAAAAGGGGTTTTAGTCAAGACATATTTATCGTACTGACGACAGACTCGATATGCTATGAACACTTGTACATACAAAATGAAATGTTTGAAAATATGCGAGATAAAGTAATTATCGTACTGTCAAAGTATAGCATACAAAAAACTGAAATGTTTGCACAAGTGTATTTGTGTGACAACTACATAATATGCATCTAACAGTCATCACTGAGAAAATATAGTTTGAATTTAGGGACAAAACACTTAGAACGCTTAAATATCACTTACTTTAGTGACATCTATATATGGAAATTAACGCATGCCCATATACTTATATTCCACTTCTGAGTATACCACTGTGACCGACAAGATAACTGCAAATCCAGCAGAGTTTACAACTGTGACGAATGGAATACTTGCAAACCCAACATAATTCACCGCTGTAGAAATAGAACAACTGACATATGGGATAGCTGCAATCCAGCAGCAAAGTTTACTGATATGACCAATGGAATACATGTACTTGCAAACCCAACATAATTCACAGCTGTACCAATAGACCAACTGACATACGGGATAGCTGCCATCCAGCAGCAAAGTTTACTGATGTGACCAATGGAATACTTGCAAACCCAACATAATTCACCACTGTACCAAAAAAAAAAAAAACTGATATAAAGGGTAGATGCAATCCAGCAGCAAAGTTTACTGATGTGACAAATGGAATACTCCCAAACCCAACATAATTCACCTCTGTACAAATAGAACAACTGACATATGGAAAAGCTGCAATCCAGCAGCAAAGTTTATTGATTTGACCGATGATATATTTGTAAACCCAACATAATTCACCTCTGTACAAATGGAACAACTGACATATGGAATAGCTGCAATCCAGCAGCAAAGTTTATTGATGTGACCAATGATATACGTGCAAACCAAACATAATTCACCTCTGTACAAATAGAACAACTGACATATGGAATAGCTGCAATCCAGCAGCAAAGTTTATTGATGTGACCAATGATATACGTGCAAGCCCAACATAATTCACCGCTGTACAAATAGAACAACTGACATATGGAATAGGTGCAATCCAGCAGCAAAGTTTATTGATGTGGCCAATGATATACTTGCAAACCCAACATATTTCACCGCTGTGCTAAATTGAACAACTGACATATGGAAGAGCTGCAATCCAGCAGCAAAGTTTTTTGATATGACCAATGATATACTTGCAAACCCAACATAATTCACCGCTGTACCAATAGAACAACTGACATACGGGATAGCTGCCATCCAGCAGCAAAATTTACTGATGTGACCAATGGAATACTTGCAAACTCAACATAATTCACCGCTGTACCAAAAAAACAACTGACATAAAGGGTAGATGCAATCCAGCAGCAAAGTTTACTGATGTGACGAATGGAATACTTCCAAACCCAACATAATTCACATCTGTACAAATAGAAAAACTGACATATGGAATAGCTGCCATCCAGCAGCAAAGTTTATTGATTTGTCCGATGATATACTTGCAAACCAAACATAATTCACCGCTGTACAAATGGAACAACTGACATATGGAATAGCTGCAATCCAGCAGCAAAGTTTATTGATGTGACCAATGATATACTTGCAAACCCAACATAATTCACCTCTGTACAAATAGAACAACTGACATATGGAATAGCTGCAATCCAGCAGCAAAGTTTATTGATGTGACCAATGATATACGTGCAAACCCAACATAATTCACCGCTGTACAAATAGAACAACTGACATATGGAATAGCTGCAATCCAGCAGCAAAGTTTATTGATGTGGCCAATGATATACTTGCAAAACCCAACATATTTCACCGCTGTGCAAATTGAACAACTGACATATGGAAGAGCTGCAATCCAGCAGCAAAGTTTATTGATATGACCAATGATATACTTGCAAACCCAACATAATTCACCGCTGTACCAATAAAACAACTGACATATGGGATAGCTGCAATCCAGCAGCAAAGTTTGCTGATGTGACCAATGATATAACTGTCACTCCCAAAGTCTTTACAACTGTACCAATGGAAGCAAGCTTATTTCTGTATATCAATTGACTTTCAGCCCTTTAAATGTTTCAAAGGTAGAATGTTTTATAGAGATTTTTGTCAGGTTATTTCTCAGCAACCACAAGATGGAAAGGTATCCATCCCTGTGTCAAAGCCACGACGGGGATATTACACACCTTCAGTGATAGTTCTTGTTGCACTTGTATTAATTTACGACGGTTTGCTTATTTCTTAAGTTGTATAAAACGGAAACAGATGGCAAGTAGTACTAAGTACTATGGTCACCATCTTTTTGTTTCTCAAATTATCATAAAATCGCATGAAAATGTTTTACAAATGTTACTCAATGTAATAAAAAAACTCAGCTTTTTTATATACATGGAGAGACATATTTTACTTTTCTTTTTGTATGTGATAGTCTGTAAACGTTCGTCAATGAAAACAACTGTGAGTGTAAGTTGTTGTCCCAAGTAGCATATGCTTGATACGAATATTGAGTTTAGAGACAGATTCGCTTTGAATTACTCTAGAGGACTCCCTGTGAACCGAAATACGTGTAATAATGAAATAACAATTCATGTCGGATATTTCGCCAACTACAGAAATCTATAGAAAAGAAGTAACGCAAAGCACCAAAAAAGTCAAATCTTCACATATTTTGATCGTGCAGTTACATGTAATAAAGAAATCAAGAAAGAGTACACAGTAATTATCATAGTACGAACACTTTACCAAGGGCACAAACTAATGAAGATGCATTTCCGTTACAAAATGGCGGACCGATTCAAAATGGCGGAATAAATCATGAAACCATGGGGCGATATCCGCTCCACAAGGAGAACCATGCAAAACTGTTGAATCATGCATATATAATAAAATAATTTGAAACCACAGCGTGAAGAGCCGTTGAGTGTCGCCGAATCAATCTGTTAAAGATATAATCTGCATTTATTACGTGTTTTGTATTCTATTTGTTGTAAAACTAAGTGTTTTCATACACAGATATTCACGGTTATTATGTAATATTTGAATTTCAGAACAATGTTTTAAAAGTGCACACTTTGTTCCGTGGCCATTGTCTAGTAACTAGTGAGCAATATATGAAATATATTGACCATAGTTATTTCGTAAGTCTTAAGCATGTTCAAAAGGTAAGAAATCTGATGTCAGATTTTAATACATGTTTAAATTAATTCTGTTTCAGCACATTTTAGATCAGTGCTTACTATGCTAATTATTTTTGATGATCATACTTAATCTTATATACATGTGTCTCTTGTCCGAACAGTGATTTTCTTTTTGTAAGCATAATAAAGGGGAACACAATTGAAACAAAAGTAAAAGTGCTTACAAATCGTGTAATTGTAGCGTTATAGATTTCTTCAAAGACTGAAGGACTTCTTTAAAGATTGTGCAAAGTATGACCCCCGATTTAAAATTGACCCCATCCGGGGGTCACTTGTTTTTTACATAGTCTTATGTGAGTAAAAATTCTCTGGAACCACAAAGCCTAGAGCTTAGTTATTTAGCATGTGGGATTACCTAGTGACTGAAAATAAGTGGATGCATTCGGAAATAGTTCCTTTGACTTATAAAGAGTTGTCGAATGATCTCCCTTGTGAGATATTCATCAAAGTCGACAAAAGTGCAACTGGGTCACGTAGTTAAAATCATAATCTATATTTGCAGTAATTATTTGTTGGATTCTTTTATTGTTTCTGCTTAAACATTCAAGACTGTCAACACGGAGACACAAAGTGTTATCAAACAAACGACGAAACTATTATAATTTATCTCATCATATTTATGCTCCCTAAAGGGCGAACGTATAGGTACCACTTTGTCCGTCGTTCAGTCGTCAGTCTATATGTTTTGTCCGTCTGGGTCATAATTCAGAAACAATAACACAAAAGTATTTTGTTGAAATTGTCAGAGTTTACTGAGAGAAAGTTCAGCGCACAAGAACCATGACTCTTACATTCATTCGTAAAGTGATAGATGACATGGAAAAGAAGTGTAATGCTCAAGGCACATAACTTTATCAGCTTAATATTATCTCCAGCTCAAAGGATTGATTTAATATTTCTAAAAGTATCTTATCATCGTCTGAAATTATGTTTGTCCGGAGAATATGTCATGAATTATTTAAAGGATTGAAATCATATTTGCCACATACTAACAACCGTAAGTGACCCCTTGGGTATGGCGATATTTTACACATTTAAAAAAGCTGCGGTTTTTTGGACCACATTGAATCACTTAATTAACTTGTTTCATCCTCTTTTTTTCTACGACCCATATAAGATCTTTGAACTATTGTCACGAGTTGGAACGTATTCTTCAGTTTCTTACGAAAGGCGCGTGCTTAGCACGTATCCATTCAAGTAGCGATGATAAGAAAAAACTTCCGTTTAGAACTGAAACGAGTGTTTAACTCATGAAGTTATGTAGACACATTAATTTTAAAAAAATGTAGTCGCAATATAATAGCGCCACATAAACAGTCACCGTTACTGATTCGCACGCCATTCAGCATTTCCATTTCTGTATGATGTGAAGACTGCGTTCATTTAAAAGCAAGATATTATGCTGTCCCACACATTCGAAGCAATGTTGTACTATGCACCCGTAAACAATTCAGGACACACGTGGCGTACTTTCTTCGTTTATATAGACGACAGTGATTGGGATTGCTATTGAAGGGGAATAAATCTGACATCATTGAATAAAATTGCTTAACACAGTTACCTTTCCTGTAAAGTTAAAGCACAGTATGATGTCTTGGGATGCGCTGAATATGACTCCACAAATCAGAATTATGGTTTTGTGCAAAAAATACAAACAAGCACAATGTGTGTTTCTTGCTAAACTATTTATTTAATTTATTTGAAGTAAATAAAGTTAACGTATTTGTAACTATATGTAACTGAATAAATAAAATAAGAAGCAAATCCCAAACAAAAACTATATATATTAATCAAATTATGTGACGTCATTACTAAGAAAATTGTTTTTATTTATTTACAAAATGGCATTTCACATGCTTTGGAACATGCTGAAATGCATTACAATGACATTATCTTACAATAAATTGTTATATTGAAAATAAACGAATTGATAATTGTTGATTCATTCATCAAACCTCGCCTCCATTTTAACAAAACTCAATATGCTGCAATGCATGACCTTTTCTGCATTCATAACGTTTTTTTCAGTCAATTGTCATATTAGAGATACACGCGTTTATACATACAGTGTATATTATTGTTGTTTCACTCACTAAACTTCATCTCCATTTAAACGAAACTCAATCTATCATCTTATCATATGTCATTGTTTATATGAATACAACATTTATTTGTACAGCGAAAACTGATTGTAGCAAACAGATATTTTCTCAATATTACAAAACTGTGCACAAATATGTCTAGACGAGTGTAACGTGTCTGAGTCCTGTTCCTATTGTTTAACGTCCGCCTGTCATTCCATCATCCCACTTCACGACGACCGTACCATCTGGATGTACAGCTGTCACAGTACCTATCCACCTCTGAAATTGACAACATTCTCAACATGACATACGTGTGATGTAAATATATCATACCATGCTTCTTCCTTACAGTAACAGAAGTATAACAATATCCTCTAACAGCAGATTTGTAGTGTAATTGTTAATATGCCTGAAAAGATAACTAATTATATTAATTAACTATTCGAGCGAAGAAAGTGTTTTGGCTGGAATAATATCTACATAATACATTTAAACACTATTATTACGATAAAGAGTCTTATAAAATAATGTTTGTAGAAAAGTCGTAAGAGTAGATTTCTATGATATGACTTTGTATTGCCTTAATTGTATATACATGTACTTATATAAATGAATTGATAAAGCATTCAATACTATATGAGGCACTTTGAAACCATTCCGTATGGAAGGTTAACTTTTTAAAATTTAAATTTTGATTTTATATTCCGCGAAAAGTGGATTTTCGTATTGGAAATATCACAATTAAAATGTAAAGTTACCGTTGTAAAATTGAACGCGCGTTTTTATTATGCAAATAAAATGCTTGGTGCTGAAAAGTTCACAATTAAACTGCCAATCTATTTTACTTTACATGTATAAAATGGAGAAATGTATCACAATTACAGATATAAATTCAGCACATGGACGAACAAACGCTGAATTCAATCTGTCAATAAAGTGGAAATTATTTACCAATCGAAGATCAGATATGATAATTCGCGACAGAAATAGCCATGATTGAATATAAAATTAATCAATTGTCTTCAGTGGCGAGTGAACAAGGCTTAAATATATCTTCCTTTCAATTCGAAGCGTAAGTTATGAAGTGGCTAATCAGAAAATTGTATGAAACATAATTTACTTACTACTTTAGAAAACACCCATAGATTATTTTGCAATGCACATATAACAACAAAATTCAATTTAGTTTAAATCAACGTTATTAAGATAATCAGATAGTCCAATCACGCTCTGTATTTACATTATGGGGATATCTCAAAATAAGAAGAAATTAACGCGAGCTGTTTCATATGCTCACTACAGCAATTGTTCATGGATGAGATAAAGTGGAAAACAAAGAAATTACGAAATGAATTCAGGTAAAGTCTGCACCATGTGAATAACAGTTGTATATCATTAGAACTGCAACCCTCTGTATGATGTGTTCTCGAGTTGTCCGAGTTGCATTCTTGCATGATTATTTTATTTATCAACATCACTATTTAGCAGTGTCATACATGTACTACTGAATGTTTATTTTAAAGGTTAGAATGACAGTGATGCTATGGCTTCATCTAGATTTGATGCAATTTCACAGTACAATATTTGATCAAGTCTGATAAAACAGTGAGATGCACATATTCCTTAGGGTAGATACCGATACGGACAACTACCAATGTACATTTACTTTTATACAAGACAGTTACCTAGTTTCAAAGACAGTATAAGAAATATTCCTTATAACTTTGGCCGCTGTACATATTTCACGCAACTATTTAATTTGAGATAACGCTGTTCGATGCATGTCAATAAGGAAGTAAATTTGTTTTACCATTTTTCCTGTCACATCCAATCTAGTACATTTAAGTCCTGATTATTTGTATCTAAGAAGAATAGATACCTATTTAAACAAAAGTATCGGTGGAACCAATGCATGTTCCCCAATGTAGGTGTTTTTAAAAAGTGGAGGCAATTCAGATGATTATATTAGCAACGATTTATTTACAGAGAGTCATAATAAAGGGAGATAATGAAAATAAAGGGAGGTAATTCATTATGATGCTTGGACATGCTGATTATATGCTCATCTTCTTTAAGTAGTTAAGCTTTCCATGAATTGTATTACAGTCTTCGTCTGCTGAGAAATAGAGTGGACAACAATTTTCTAAATCAAACACTATTTTCAGCAAAAGAGAACCAACACTCAATGAAATATAACCGAACGGAGAAGCGCTGATCTTATTCGTATCTCATTTTGAAAGAGCAATAGTCTATTAATTTTCATTCAATTCCTGTGAACGAATGCTATGATAAAGAGAGGACAAACATGTCTTAACCATTTCCTCCAAGTATAACAATAAAGGGACATAGTTCAGTGAAACTAAGTCGGGCAGAAACACGCAACAAATTGGCGCATCTTTCCGTGGTACTGAACATTAACATGAAATTTCGTTAAATTCTCTATAGTTGTTGCTGCAAAATAGCCCGGAAACAAAATTCAATACAGTAGTTATCAAAGGGCCAAAACTCTGTGATAACAGCGGAACATATGCGTGTTCGAGCCAAAATGTACGTGAAAGATGATTATGAAGAGGTTATATAAAAGTTTTTTTTATCGTATTAGTGTTTTTTTTTTATCTGAATTTAGTTTTGCCCATATTCTAAATTATGATGCAAACTTAACTTACCCCCTCCCCTTCCGTTTTTTTAATGACACTTAATCTGAACTTCGTGAAGGTATTAACGCCACTTATTTATAGTCATATCTATACCGTTTTTTCTCTTATCATACACGTAACAGCTGTAAATGCTTGTGTCTATTTATGTAACAATGAGATTTATTTATATTTTGAGTGTCTATTGAATTTCTTATAAGTAAGCCATTTAACGTATTTATCTTCTAACGAGTAGAATACTATTTTCTTAGGAAAAAATAAGCAATCAAATGGCCTTCATGCCTATGCTTGAAAAAAAAACAACAACACATAAACCAATGCTTAAACATTCCTTTCTTGAGCTGTGATGGAATAAGGTACTTACACTATAAAAATTAGAACGTACTCTCGATCCGACAACAGCCTTCGTTTCTGGATTCTCCTCTGAAAATATGATATCATGAAAAATAGTTTTTTCTTGAACCAGGCGTATGCACGTGTTAGAGTAGTATCTTGTCAATATTAATGTATAGTAGTGTTGTCAAAAAGTGTCACATTGCAGGATTTTTGTTGATGATTCATAGTAACAACTTAACAATTTACGTCAAACAAAAGAACTAAAGTAATTATGTTTTAGATTGTTTTGTCGTTGCGCGTTAAAAAGTGAATTGTAAGGAATTTAAAGCGTAAGCATTTCATTTTGCGGCCAGAACCAACTCGTTTCTGGTACATTTGTGCGTATTAAATAGCATGGTCCCATGAAGACGAGTCAAAACCTGTTTATTGCATACTTTACGTAATAAAAACCTTGCGAATTTTGGTCCATCTTCTGACACTGCTATTCACGTTTTGGAAATGTTTGTCTGCATTACCATCGAAATCCTTGGTTTACTGTTTTAAAACAGGACTTGCGGCTGGATATCTCAAAGTTTTATTTATTTAAAGTATAGTGCATATTCTATATGAATTCCGGCTACATGTGTATCAAGAGCCATGCTATATATGGCCACCCTCCCTGCCCCCTCCCCCCGCTAAGCGCTCTTTCTATGACCAAGGAATTTGAGGTGAGAGTAATGGATATGACATAGGTTCTAATTATATAAAATATTAGTAATTATAACGTGTTGAGGGTATTTACTTGCGATTTCCCTGTTTTAAAATCGCCATTCTACAAAAACAAAATCTGAAATTGCATGCGTTGCACAACGTTTTATACGAAAACTCGATAAAGGGAGAACCTGGGTAAGATGGTTCTTGCATGCTGCACTGCATCTTAATGTCCTCTATGATTTACGAAATTTTACTTAATTCAGTTCAGGAGTAATGACCCTGACAAGAAAAAATAATAAAGGGAGATTATTCACAAATAGGCCACGTTTGAGTTAAAATCCATATAATATGCACTTTATCTCAATATATCTGTCTGTGTGTAAATACTGAACACATTCCATTGAATACTATCGGGGTTCCGGACAAAAGTGTTATGTGAACAATCAACAAGGGGAGATAACTCTGAAATATATGTAAATGCTTATTTGATGTTAACTTCTTTCATTAAAATGATTTAAGCGTCCTTACAGGAACGGAAAAGTAGTTTGATGTTATTATTCAAAATTAATATATTTTGTTGTAAATATATACATTGTAAGAACTTTCTTTTAATTCTTAGACAACCCTAATGTTCTTAAGGCGACTCTATGACAGTTTAAAAAGTATAGATTAGGTGGGAAATCAGGGCAGTCTGTAATTCCATCAATATTGTAGATGCAACTTCCTTAAGTATAGTGACCTTTTGTATGAATGTGCAATCCATGGTTTAATTATCTGTCTCAAAAATATACGGTCGGCACGGATGAATTAACCATAAATTTTATTTTTCTCCCTCTAATCATCTTATTAACAAAACGTATGATATATTTTAACCATAACACTCTATAGCATGTATTTTTTCCCATACATTTTCCTACGAAAAAATATATCTATTACTACAAACGTAAAACGATAAATAATTCCCTCCTTTATATTTCAATATATATATATAAAGCCAATTCTCAACATTAGTTCGCTTTGCGACAGCTATATTTTGACATTTATGTTCCATTGTTATTTGCTTTTTGCACCGTTGACAAACATATCAGTTTATATTACATGTATATAAAAATAACATACATTTCAGATGAAGTTAAAACTAGTTAGGATCTCCGCCTTTCATCTTTCATTTAACCGTAAAGGCATATTATATATAAGTTCTCTTCACCTCAGGTATGGCGACAGACGCTTCAAGTAATTCCTGTAACCGTTTATATATTTTTTGTAAAGTATGTTAAGACGAAACTTTTGAATTACCCTCAGTATGTTTTCAGGTATGTTGCAAACAGTCTCAATTTCACAAACATGGTACTGCAAACAGTTTTAGTAATAATGTATTGATGATTTCATTGGGTAACATACTTTTCAAAACAAAGATTTTATTCTCTGTCTTTAAAAGCAAACTCATATAATTTCAGCTACTAGTACATTTGTGTATGTATTAGTTTTTTTAGAATGTAGAAATAGACATAGTGCAACCATTTCAAACTTATAAATATCATCATCTCTGCTATCATCAAAGTACTAGATTATTACAATGACGTTCCTCGTACAATGCACGTGTGTTCGTGCGGTGCCCGCTTGATTTATTGCCGACATAAATAAACCGGTTCGGATTTTGCAAAATTTTGATTGAAAACCTAATCGTACGGAGCTCGCAGCGTTAATATGACTAGGGTATTACTACGACACGACCCGTTAACGCGCACAACCTTCACCGCTTTTGCTTACTTCCGGAGAAGGTGAAAAGGTACAGATAAACGGTATCTAGGCAGGTAAGTGATTGCTTATTTTAATTTTATAAAGTATTTTTAAAGATAATTAAAAAATCTTAGCTCGCTATTCAACCGTGGTATTTCAGCGTTCCCATGTGTAATGCCAACATTGACAACGTGAGAAGAAAACTACCGCACTCGGCGAATGGCGAAAACGTGTCCCTTTTTTTCTATACCCATCTTCTAGCAACGGCTGTTTTGGAAGCACCGGAGTAGACAAAACATAAATCTAGTAGCTTGGCTGACCGTGATTGTAATTCTCAGAGAATATATCTGATTTTAAACAAAATGCTGCCCAAAAACTGTTGCTTGGCCAGTAAAGGTCATGCTGATAACAAAAACAAGTGACAGGAAATTGTCACAAAACAAGGTTTTCATTTTCCAGTCTGCTGGCCGAGCGCAAATGTGTGTTTAAAGTCAGTAGATATACATAATGTGAAAAAGAAACAAAGTATTCTTCTATATATTACATGTGTAAAAAAAGCAAAGGGCCATAATTCAGGCAAAATTGATCCAAACACAAAACCCAGACAATATGCACGAGGGCACTTGATGACAACAGTTGTGTGAGAGTTTGGTTTAAATATCTTGAGAAATGTAGTACAGTGGCGCCTGCGTGTGGGTTCCCCGCGCACACGGTTTCTTTCGCGTGCAACACGAACGGCACACGCTTCACGGTTCACGCTCGATTAACCGTGTAGCCAATCAGAACTATGAATAAAACGTGTATCGTGCAGAACCGGGTTTAACCGTGCAGCCAATCAAATGAGCACACTAACCGTGCAGCCAATCAACATCGAGATGATATAGCCGGACATTTTAGGCAGACATGTCTGCCAACGTTTTATATTTGACAAAGTATGCCGAACTAAATGCTTTTGTGAATTGGTAAGTGCTTCGGCAAATATATTCCTAATCTGTTACCATCTGTCTTGCAAAACAGAATAAAACCAAGTGATGACATTGCTACATTTTTTATAAAAGGCTACACGGTATCTAGTCACCTGGTCACCTCGTACCGTAGTCAATTCGTACTCTATTTAGTCATAGGAATCTGAAATATTATCAATATTATATGAGGTTTTGGCATCCGTTCGGTCAGTGCTAAATGTAAACAAAAACACCAGGAATGAAACGTCATTTATCTAGGTCAAGCCCAAATGCCCTATTCGATGCAAAACGATCAAGCCTTGAAACAAAATGGGCTCTAGAACGATTATAATGAATGAAAATGTCAATATTTAATCCTTGCCATGTGTTTCTTTTATATTTTAAGGACATTTACAGATCCTATCGACGTTCGAGTCTCCATGTCGTATTTGTTGTTGTTGTAGCGAAAAAATTATTGAGACCGCAGTGAATATTACCACTACCTGCAACTACACCAATATTAGCCTGGGAAAAAATTAATTTAATATTAAAATGTATTGATCAGATTTTATTACACATAAATTATGCCGCTTCATGCATAAATAGAAATTATTCATGAAGTAAGTGATAATATTCGCTGCGGTTTCAGTTATTTTTAGCTACAACAACAACAAACACGACATGGAGACTCGGACACCGATAGGATCTGTAAATGTCCTTTAAATATAACTGAAACATATGGCAAGGATTAAATATTGACATTTTCATTCATTATAATTGTTGTAGAGCTCATTATGTTTCCAATCTTGAACGTTTTGCTGTAAATAATGCCTTTATGCTTGACCCAGAAAAATGACGATTCATTCCTTGTGTTTATGTTTGCATTAGCATTGACTGAGCGGGTGTAGAGAACCTCATTAAACATTGATAATATTTCAAATTCCTGTGATTTAGTCAACACGTACCTTAGGACAATTGCATAGAAAATTAAGTCTGTGTATAAGGAATATTTTTTAAATATTTAGATTTTCAAATGATAATTCTTATTACTAGATTTTTTTTTAATGCCGTTATTTCGTTTCTTATAAAATTTATCCAAGCGATACGACTTTTTGCACTCATTAGCATTCTTGTAGCCAAATTAATTTTAATGTGCTCCTAGTTCTGGCTTCCATAACTAAATTGGTCTTTTTATTGTGTCAGTTGACCATATTTAGTTATGGAATTATAGCCTTGCAAAGTTAACAGGATAAGGTCCGTTTTTATCACTTTGCATAATACATATCGCACCTTTAATTTTCTATAATAAATTACCACAGCTTCCTTGAAACACATTTTAAATGCTATTGACACCAATAATTTACAGCTACCCGCCATAAATGCTCCAAAAAGCCAACTGAAATCTTTTATTTCTTTACTTTCATATTCGAAAATGAAGCTAATCTCATTCTCGCAAGTGCGCGTGACGAGACGAGAATGGAAAACCACCGTCTAAAAAGAGACATGGCTTAATGCAGTAGAAACAGTTATTATAATATTGAATGAAACATACTTATGTTGTGACAAAATTTAGTTCAAGAAGGTATTTTTTATGAGTTGAACTGCCGATTATACCTTTCTGCATGTTAGTTATTTTTTTCAACTTAATGTTTACATGCGCTTCAACATCGAGGAGTCACATGACAAAATACGCGTTTTGGAAAATTGTATGGGTGTTGTTGTTTAACGGTTGAATTTATGGTATGTTGAGAAGACACTTACATGTAGTTCTAATTGGGCAAAATAGTAGATTTTACTTTAGTCTTGTCATATAAAGTAATGATTCGTCCCAAAA
The DNA here is from genome assembly GCA_022818135.1 of Saxidomus purpurata. NCBI lineage: Eukaryota > Metazoa > Mollusca > Bivalvia > Venerida > Veneridae > Saxidomus > Saxidomus purpurata. The sequence continues at coordinate 41,270 of JAFMSR010000464.1, forward strand.
TTATGTTTAACTTGGAAAACGAACACGGGGCAGTTTGCGCCGTACACTAGTTAGGTTTCTCAGAAGGATCGGCTTTGACGCTATAATGAGAAATAGGAATAATAGCGTCAAAGACCTTGGGCTAATGTGCTCCATAATAAGCAGAAAGTGTAGTTTCAATATTAGGTACAACCGGCGCTAGCCCAACAAATTGTGCGCCAGGTCTTTTTGTTATATACGACGGCCGCCCTTCGCATGCAATATCAGTTTGTAAAATCGGTCGGTCTTGCAGTCGAAATATTGAGGCTAAACCGGTGCATAATACACAATTTACCTAAATTTTCCGGTCTAAAATGATGAATTAAATATCACTTTAAATGAAAACCTAAATAATTATGAAAAACCTCACCACTTTATAAAAATCTGAATGTTTAAACCTAAACATGCAAGTTTACACATAAGGCACGATATGCCGTTTATTTTCATGTTACACCGATTGATGCATGTGTGATTAGATAAATGAAACTTAGAATTGTGTTAGCATCATTTTAAAACTTAATCCTATCATAGTAAATCATAAATACATTTATATATTGGATTTTATTGGGTTTATAAGTGCCCAACATAATTTCGTTGGGGATGTGTTCCCAACTATTGGCACTTCAAAGTGAGACGTAGAAGGCGGACAACTGTAAAATGTCAACCTGTAAAATCCTTCGAAGCGGAAATAGTGAGACTAGCATTCTTGTACCTCATTGATAAATACAGTGAAAGCCTGTGAAGCAGCAAAAAATGCTTACTTGATGTTTATTCTCAGATTAACCGTGACGTCACACTGACCAGCTAACCAATCTGATTATTAGGTCGCTTTCATTTCTCCATTCAGTAAAAGGTGAAAACTCTGTCTTTACAGTTGACTCATATCAGGGTCCGTATATTACAATATAATGTAATATACGGACCCTGCTCATATGCATGTTTAAATTTATTTTAAACGAAACAAAAAGCTTTTAACAACAGAATTATCAAAGCAATCTTATAGTGTCAAGGTATTGGGAGATCGTCTTCTTTCATTTCTAATCTTGGTTATTGTATTATTCAAAGTTATAGATACATAGAGACCAGCGAAGAAAGCCGAGGAATCACCTTTCCCGAATGTAAATTAATTATCCGTACCCGGATGTGCGACAAGCAATTAATCTTCTATTTCATCGCAACTGTGCTTTTATTCATTGGAGACCGTAAGCATGTCTGTCTTTCTTATTTGTATCATGGCTACTACATATTTGTATAGGAAAAACACTGAACTGTATTACTGTAATGATCTATAAGAGGACATGATCTTTCTGAAAAAGAGAACACTTTTCAGATTTTTTTTTATTGCCTAGATTTTTGTTACAAGTTACAATCGGCCGGTTAGAAATAAAATAAAAAACAAATACACTTAATTGCTCCGGTATATGATTTTGTAGGCTACAGAACACTTTTAAAAGCAAACAAGTACATATATTGATTTTCTTTCAGTAAAAAAGATTGAGGTCGCTACCACACAATTTTGTTATGTCACATGATATTACGTCACACAATATTGTATGGCATGAGAAATGTCAATCAACGTGCCATGATACAAATCAAATAGAGTAACTGTTGGCTCTAATAATTACATAATTTCTCAGAGGTGTAACCTTCTCAAAATAACATAATTATTCTCGCCAACAGTACTCTATCTAATACTTAAAACAGCAGGGCTTTTCATCCGGAAATTGGGAAGAGGCCTTGGCCTTTCAATTGGGAAATTTATGCGAGATAAAAGTCCATTTTGGGAAAAGATTTACAATAATATTTTTCGTTATGTGACATTGACAACCGGAAGTCGAAATAAATTTACCTTCCCTGAGACATGGACTAAAATTCAGGCCCAGAATCGGATTAGACTGGTAATGCATAACACGCAGTACTGTGCGCTGTTATGTTATAGTGCAACGAAAAATCGATACCACACAAAATTAATGCTTCCTCCAGAAATGCTGCAATCATTTAAACAAACTTCGGGAAAACTTACTATGCATTTTGGGAAGTTGCTCTGCCACAGTTTGGATTGGGAAGTGGCCGAATATCGACTAGGTACTCTTGAATTTTTAATAACAAAACTGGGAATTCAACGTAAAAAACAAAGATTTTTTTGTAACTTGCCAACGCCCCTATATAGATCATCAAAAGTGTGCGGCCTGACTAGTTCATTTAGTGTCTTTGAAGATATGCCGCACTATAGCGCCTGAAACACTAGTCTAAAATGCGCCTTTACGCGTTTAAGTATAAAACTGAAACTTATAGGAAATTAACTTTACAGAGGCACTTGTAGATGTCTTTTTGAAATATAACAACATATTTTTATGCTGTAAACATGTTGTAATTGTTGTATTTTATTAGATTTTATGCGTGGTTAGAAAATGGTACGAAAATGTCCACATTTTGCCGAAGTCGGTTCGTACCTGGGTACGAATAACTAAAAAAATCACATTATAGATCATACATCATGGCATCTGTGGCCGAGTGGTTAAGGTCACTGACTGATGATCACTTGTCCCTCACCGCTGTAGGTTCGTGCCCTACTTTGGTCAAGTTCTTTTATGTCTGGAAACTATCTAGGTTCTACCCAGGAGCCTGCTTGTGACTGAAATAATGTCCGAATTGGCACTTAGGGTCTTCCTCCTCCATGAAAGCTGGAAGTTGCCATCATGACCTTAGCTGTTGATTGTGACATTAAATCCAAATCAATCGATTGGCACAACCCTGTTTAGTTTAGATATATAAACATGTATAGCACTGCCTAGTTGATTTCTTATCAAGACCCCTGTTTCAAAATTGACCATGATTTTACATCAGCTTAATATACTGGGAGGGGAAAATCTTCATGGTCTTGTGGACCTTTACCAAGATTGTGAAGATGACGAAACCCAGATCCAAATTGATCCTGTATTGGGGTCACTTTACTTTACATAGGTTTTAATATGAATTCTTTAATGATTGTCTTCAGTGGACCGTAGTGATAGCCAGTCAAACAGTATAGGGCCATATCTTTGCTATTGAAAACAAAAACATGCACAATGATTTCATGCAAATCTATGAGATTAGTTGACAACAATATTATTTGTTCAAAGGGATAACAAGAACTGAATAGCCGAGAGTGCAGATCATGATCAATTAAGCAAGGTGATCAGTCGCAAATGCAGGATCAATTGTTGCTCAGCAGTGCAAGGGTTAATTTACAATTTTGCTAAAGAATGAAAATATCACTAACATTTGTAGCTCCACTGGACAAAGTCCTTTGTCCAGCAGAGGTCATGTCATGATCATGATGATGGTGGTTTGTCCGTTTTCTGTCTGTCTGTAAACTTTACCTCAATATTCTATAGGTCACAATCTGAAACACTAATCAATCCATATATAATTACTATCTTATGTTTTTCACATCCCATTTTCTAAAATCAGTCTACTGTCAAAGACATAATCAGGTTTAGAAAAATACTTTCTCAGCAATTATAAATAATTGTAAGTTTCATTTTTAGCTCGACTATTCGAAGAATAAGGAGGCTAATGCACTCGCCTCGGCGTCTGCGTTGGTTAAAGTTTTTTATGAAGTCAAATATCTTGAATACTATCAAAGGTATTGACTTGAAACTCAAAGTATATGTTTACCATCAACATCTACATCTGAAGAAACAATCCCCATAACTCTGTTTTGATTTTTGACAGATTTATGCCCCTTTTTTTACTTAGAATTTTTGATTAAAGATGTTTGATTCAAATATCTTGAATACTATCAAAGGTATTGACTTGAAACTCAAAATATATGTTAACCATCAACATTTACACCAGAGGAAACAATCCCCATAACTCTGTTTTGATTTTTGACAGATTTATGCCCCTTTTTAACTTAGAATTTTTGGGAAAAGATTTTATAAAGTCAAATATTTTGAATACTTATAAAGGTATTGACTTGAAACTCAAAGTATGTGTCCACCATCAACATCTTCACCTGAGAAAACAATCCACATAACTCTGTTTTGATTTTTCTTAGTTTTATGCCCCTTTTTAACTTAAATTTTTTTTGTGAAAGATTTTTATAAAGTTGAATATCTTGAATACTTTCAAACGTATGGACTTGAAACTTAAAATGTATGTTTACTATCAACATCTTCACCAATGATTTTTTATTTTTGACATATTTATGCCCCTTTTTAACTTAGAATTTTGTCACAGTTTTTACCAGACTATTATATGGAAATACTCGAAATGGCTTACTTTAATTTGAAATACCATTGAATAATTATGCGGTCATGCTTTTTTAATTTTATACATGTCAAGTTTGAAACATTACAAAGTTATGCATGATCAAATATACAAGGTCATGTATTTCTTTGAAATTATCCCCCCCCTTCTCACCCCAGTTGGCTTACAGAATCCAGAGTAAGGCTTTGCATGTAATGTACATTTACAAAGGTCTTTGAACAAGTTTCATATATTTGACCTTAATTCTTATAGACAATTACACATTACACCTGTTCTTAGACAAAACAACCCATTTTACCGACAAGCTTTCGAATAGTCGAGCGTGCTGCCATGAGACAGCTCTTGTTAATGTAACATTTAGATGTCATGAATACAATTTAACAACACTAGGTCTGATAAGACCCTGCATAATTACTGGTATGTGTCTAAATACTTTTTTTCATGCGACAACAGTATTTACAGCGCTTTATTTAGGATTTACTTAAATATTTCACATTATACAGCAAGTTTTCATAACAATTCAAATTAATGTATTTATATTATATCAAACAGACTTTGCAGTTGTGGAAGGTTTTTGGAAATTATGTATTTGTTACCAAAGTATAACACAAAATGCAGATTTTTATTCAATCAGTTGAACTCTAAAAAATATTAAGTTCTTTGAAAATTACTTTCTATAACATAAATGTTACAGTACTTGGTTAATGATTAGTTAAGAGTATGTATCTCTACAAAAGTCTAAAATGAAAAAAAAAAGGTTAATTTTAAGAAGTGCACAGGTTTACCTTTTTATCAGGCTGTAGCAAATTTGTTAGTTTATATCACTCTAAACTGTAGGTTAATGTTTCATTTGAATGCATTTACTGCAATAAATGAATACCATTAAACATGATTAAGTTATTGTCTATCAAGTACTATATTTACCTACATGACCTTTGAAAATTTCAGTTTTAAAAGCTATGCATGGCATAGATCTATAAAGACTATTGGGCTTCATGTTAAAATTTTAAAAGCATTAGTTTAATTATTAATACTTAATTTTTTGGCAAATTTATTTGAAGTTCAGTTACCAACTTTTATAAATTTATTGTACATGTTGTAACAGTAGCTGAGACAAAAGCTAGTCCATCACTGATGTCTTAGGAACCATGTGGTCACATTACATAATATTATGCAATAATATGCAATGTTTTCATAAGCTACATTTTTCAACAGGACAGTATTGCCCTTGGCAATATACAATGGTCATAAAACACTACACTGATTGGCTTGGGTCACTAAGTTTGTATATGTGCACATCATAATTATGAGATAAATTATTATTATTGAATGGTTTCTGATATACTGATCTGTCATATCCAAGATTGTATTACTGTTATCAAAAGTTATATCAATGACTTAGATACTGACACATACAAAATCATTAAATGTTATGATGTTCAATTTGGCTTTAGAACAAATTAAGAAAAAAGTACTTTAATCCTTACTGTATGACTGATTCAATCTTTCCATTTCTCTGTAAGAAATGAGTTAAAAGCTTGACCATTAAGACAATTAGGGATTACATTATTCTTGAAAAGTTCACTTGTCGTTAGGGGTGTAGCTGTTTATATTAGTAGTTATCAAAATCATTATCTAATTTAGTTAATTATCATGACTGAAATAGTATAAAGCCTATAATATAGACAGTGTACATAGAGAGAAAATGTCAAAACTTCCTTGATTTATGTAGACTGGGATACAAGTTTATTTGTTAATTACTCATTAGCCCACTCAAAGCTTTGTTGAATGTGTTCCATGAAAGTGATTATAAATATGTATGAAATAATTAATATTTTTTTTCATTTTTGTTTTCAGACCATAGATATGTGTCACAAGCTTGGCATTCCACTGTCACAGACGACAATGTACAACAAAAAGGAATAAACTGCTGTCTTCCATGAGAAAGAAAACACCCCCTCTAAATAAGGTCACTTTTAATAATCAAATTTCAAACAAATTGAAGAATTCTTACTGTTTTGTAATTTGATTGCCATTTCAATTGTGAAACAACTACCTACTTCTAAGTAATTTTAGTGAAAAGAATTAACAATTTTCCATAAGATTTTTGTGCCAACTAATTAAATCACACTTAAAGATGTATCAGGGCCTTCAGATTGCTCAATGTTTTGAATATACATGTAGTTATATATTATACGTTATGTTAACAAATACATGTATGAAAAATTACTTTCATCAGATAATTCTTTTTTTCTACAGATCACACTATTGCTGATGTAATGACTGGATATATTTTTGAGAAAACATTGGAGCCTTTTGGGATTAACTTCCAGCAAAGATTGCATCCTTTGATGGGCACAGATAAACAGAAGGCAAATTGGTTAAAACAGGAAATGACATGTATGTGAAAATTACATGCCATTGAAATACTGTAAAGTCGTGTTTGAGCAACTAAATTTTTTTTAGTTACATGATGTGCTGGAGTGTATGAAAATGAGAAGTCAATATATTATGACTTTTTGTGTTGAAAAAAAATAAACAGTAAAATGGTGTAAAAGATATCTTGTTGGAGGTCATGAACGGATAGTCACACTAGAGAATGATTGTGAAAGGCCACCTAACAGATGACTTCAGCTGCACACCATGATTATCTTAGAGCACAAAGATGGAGAAAAACATGAGAAATTACCTTTTCAAAGGTTGATTGGCTACACAAAATACAGTTTGTAGCTCTGGCACAATCATGTTAGTGTATGTGATAAGTGTTTTATAACCTGGGCAACTAGAATAACAGTGCTGACTTAGTAGTATGTAGCATTAATTTTTAAACAACATCCTAAGCAATAGTCATAATTTTATGCAAGTCATTATTATATGCAAATAATAGTAAAATATATGAAAGCTAACATGATAACGAGACAAAGTGATCAAAGAAAGTGAATTGAATGAATGGAAACACATGAAAGCAAAAAGGCTGATATTCATGAAAATATGTGCCATACTGCAAACTGTGGTGGAGAAATCCATATGAAACTTCTGTCGGTATGCATTCTTAGGGATGCATCCTGAATTATAATACATATAGAGAGAACAGCTGTAGAAATGGTGTTTAAACAATAGTACACACAAGCAGAATTGTTATTTTTGAATGACAGGGACTAAATATAGAAAAAATAGTTTAGTAGGCCAAAACGTTTGTATAACATGGGTGAAGCAAACAGAAAATATGTTTTCAACATTTCTTTTTATCTCAATAGTAGGGATGAAATTTGTTGAGGTCATCATAAGATTACTAAACTGCTTAAAGTCCCAGGATCACATTGATTTACTGATAAAGAAAAATATATTTACTGATAGGATGCTGGTAGAAGTAAAGAACCATGTTTTATTTACTCTAAAACTATGTTGACAAATATCATTTTCATGAAAAGTTGCCAGAAAGCCTTAATTATTAGCTCACCTGGCTCAAACAGCCAGTAAGACATCTTTATTGGTAAAATAGGAGCTACTAATAGTACTTGTAATTGTTATCCTGGGAGTTTAAGCTATATATTATAGTTTCATTTTAAACAGTTAAATGAACAGAAAATGACAGACAACAGTTAAATTCAGTTTATAATAATTAGGAAGGGGAGTTTTTGCCTTGTGTCCGTTGTGTATGGAATAGAGGCTGCATTTTTCACTGGATCTTCATGGAACTTGGTCACAATGAATACCTTAAAGGTGGTCAATCAAGCAACATTTGATGACAATTTTTACTTTTTGTATATTCTGTTAGAGGTTTATTCAAGGAAGAAAAAGACCCATTACATATCTAGTTAGATCCCAGGGTGAGCTTTTCTGATTGATGATTGTCCGTCGTCCGTCAACATTTTGATTCAAATGACATCTCCTCTGAAACCACTAGGCCAATGTTGATAAAACTATGCAGAAATGTTCCTTGCATGAAGCTCTACCAAAATTGTTCCATTCCATGCAGAACTCTGGTTGCTATGGCAAAAAATAGGAAAAACTTTAAAAATCTTCTTCTCTGAAACTACAAGGAGCTTAGATATTTGGCATGAAGAATTTTCTAGTGGACCTCTACCAAGATTGTTCAAATTATGACCCACGGGTCAAAATTGACCCCGCGGGGGTGGTCACTTAGTTTTGCATAGGCTTATATAGGAAAAACTTTAAAAACATTCTTCTCTGAAACCACAAGGCCTAGAGCTTAGATATTTGGCATGTAGCATTGGCTAGTGGACCTCTACCAAGATTGTTCAAATTATGACCCCCGGATCAAAATTGACCCAACACGAGGGGTCACTTAGTTTTACATCTATATATAGGCTTATATAGGAAAAACTTTAAAAATCTTTTTCTCTGTAACCACATGGCCTAGGGCTTAGATATTTGGCATGTAGCATTGCGTAGTAGACCTCTTCAAAGTTTGTTCAAGTTATGCCCCTGGGGTCAAAATTGACCTTGCCGGGGGAGGGGGGCTCACTTGTTTAACAAAGACGTATAAAGGAAAACCTATTTTGTATATAACTTTATCTAGTGATCTTCCACCAGGCAAGTGGACTTGTACCAAGGTGAGCGATATAGGGCCATCTTGGCCCTCTTGTATTAATTTTTATAAAATTTTGTTATTACTTCCCTATAATATGAAAGTATTTAAAAAGTTGAGTATTTCTTTTTCAATATAATTTCTACTTTTACATTTGCATTGAATAAATATACAAATATTTTAACATTCTGAACCAAAAGTCAAGTGTTAAAACTACGTGTAGCCTCTGAATTCATTTATTTCCAATCTATCTTGGTAGGTAAAGGGAGGTTATAATAATTT
>JAFMSR010000465.1:0-50291 GCA_022818135.1 Saxidomus purpurata
TATGCAGGGTACAGGTTTTGTGTGTCCAATTCCTTATACACTACTGGCAGGATTTCCTTCAGACTTTAACAGATGAATTAACTTGAAATAAAGACGGCCATAAAGAAAGAATTTATGGTTGCAACCAGAAATATGGCCCTTTATTACTTCTAGTTTACACACCTACTCTTTTGTTTGGCATGGGTCCATATATTTTGGAAAGACCGACAGTAACAAAAGAAAAGCTCGTGGGCAGGTCTATCTATGCACGTGGGCAGGTCTGGTATTTCTCTTGCCAGACCTGTCCACGTGCACAGATAGACCTGCGCTCGTGCATAAAATTACTTCTGAAAGAAACGGGTCATTTTACAACACAATCGTAGGTCTCGAAAAAAATCCCACAAAACAGAAACTATACACAATCGATCCAGTACGTTTACTTTTTATATTTTTGATACCACACATTCTAGTATTCTATTGAAAGTACGTGATATATATATAATTTCAAAATTACTGTATATGATAAAAAGAGATGTAGAAAGTGGTTGTAAATGTCAAAACTATTTTAATAGAGAAGGCATTTAAATTTTACAATGTAGACATATGATTGAAACCAAGCTTCTAGATCATATTTTAAGGTTGTAGCTAGAATAGATAGCAATTTCCGACACTTTTCTTTTCTGAGAAAAAAATGAAATTGCTTTCCTATCTTTCTACCCCATGCTCAGTAGCTGAGATACAAACAAAACAGAGCAAACTGTTCAGACAAATGCTAAATGTGCGCCTTCCTCCAAGGTATAGTGTAATAATTGTATTACAAAGGCAAAACTTCACATGCCGAATGTTTCAGAGCTATAGATTAACCCTTACCCTGCTTGCGACCAGTACATATCATGATCAGATGGCACATCTGTGTAGTTTGATCATGTTCTGCACTGCTCGTTATTTATTTAATAAACCTTCACAGAGCATTCTTTAATGGTACTGACCATAGTAAAAACGATCAAGTCCATTTTAGAAATTTACGGTGTAAAGGTTAAATTTGTTTTCTTAAATTATGCGCACCATAGAATATTTCAGCGGACACATTGGAGAAAATCCCCTCCTTAGATTCAATCAGCACATTTCGTAAATGGATATCCCCGCCATGGTTATATGTTCGGCGCTAAATGTTACAGGCTGAGAAAAAGTATGCAGCCGGTCATGACTGGGACTCGAACCTGGACCTTTCGCTTAATGATCAATGCTATTCCGACTGAACTATCCAGTCGCTTATGCATTTTCTCCCTTTTACACGATTAAGTCCTTTACCGTGACACAAACATGCATATTTGAATAAAAGCCGACACAATTCTCGATGTAAACGGTACTGCTGTAGGGTTAACGCATGTTTTTTCGTGTTATAACATCTGCAGAAACCCGAGGGATGGTTGGTGCCCGAGCCCGTTAGGGCGAGGGCACCAACAACCCGAGGGTTTCTGCAGGTGTTATACACGAATAAACGTTCGTTAGCGCTATTCTAGCATAAATAACATAAAAATCATAGAAATAAAAATGAAACGCTCTTACTGGTACGACGTTCAATAATGCGCGGGACAACGTCCGTGTTGTTTACGTCATATTTATGACGTCACCAGCGGTTTTTAAGCCCGGCACTGTTGACGCCGTACATGATGTAAGACTTGGAAGACAGGTCCATTGTTTACAATGGCCCTGTACTGCGCATAAATGAAAACGGGTTATGACGGCGCGTGAATCTCCCCGTTACCACGTTTTTTCTCCTGTTAAAACACCGGCAAAATGGGCAAAAACAGCACATTTTATGCTAGAATAGGCGTTTTCAAAATCAAAGGGCCGTAACTTATCTGATCGCAACACGTTGACGATATGCATTTAAAGCACCAAACACCCCAGTAAGGTTTCATAGATTACCGGCAGGTGGTTGCTTAAAATTTGCTATATACATTACTGAATAAAAACCTTTGCGCATCATGCCGACGATATCCGAAAAAGACGCTCAGTACCGATCACTACTTGACGGACGCACGGACAGACATACAGCGCGACTCAAGGATACTCCTTGTTGAACTTCGTTACGAGGGTATAAAAACTAAAATACTTGCATATATGTTCATGTAAATACCGTACAACGTGTTGTTTCACGAACACTCGTGTATAACAGGTGAAAAACTACATCTAATAGTACATGTACGTATTCTGCATTAGACACATTTTATCTGCCTCCTGTTCTTAAAAAGTATCCGGAGCCTGTGATAAAATGTTGTAAGAATCGTACTCCACATGTTACTAGCAAGACTAGTTGGTGGTGTGTAAGCCGGATATCGACCTCGTACGGCGGTCTTTCTGTGTAGGAAAGACCTTGTACTCGGTCGATATTCTATACTTACAGGGTTCAGTGAACAGACTTGATGATCTTGTTTGTTGTTGAATGTAACTCCAAATGTGTGACATACAGTCAGAAGTCATGAAACTTTACAGTAATATAATATAGGATGTAAAGTTATGTAGGGGTTTGCTTGTAGTTGCGCTCATTAAAGACCATCGAACAAGTGGAGTTCGGGACTTTTGTGCTTTGTTGCGCGTACTCCAATATCATTTGACCTAGATTCATGAAAACTTACAGTTGTGAAGTTGTGCACATAGGGTTTTGTTTGTGGTTGCGCACTGTAAATGCGGAGTTATGATCTACAGTGGAGGCATCTGTGTTCTGTGGACACAATTTTGTTTTGATATATTATTTGAATCAGCCTTCTTCATGCGCTTGTTCTTTTTTCAATCTGATTAAAGGTTACTTCCGAGTGAAGGAAAAACACCGCCGAGTTAGTCAGGCGTGATTTTTGTCTCGATAAATTTCAGATGTTACTATTTTGATGGCGAATACAATGGGTACAGTGACATGCTGTGGCGTGGTTATAGCTTGGGACCTGTATGTAGAGGGTGAAGGAGTTATATCTCTGCAAGTGTGGAGACGTGTGCAAGATGAAATCAACAAGTACACGTTGCTTGGTGCAAATGGAATCAGGCATAGATGTAAATAAACACCGCACTATTTTTGATTGTAACAAGATCTAGTGCCGGAATTGGTTAGAATTGTGACAAAACAAATTGATTTTAATTTAAGAGCTACAAGTTATTGTATAGTCAAAGTGCTAATGGGACTTTAACTTTTTAGTTGTATGACTTCAAAATGCTTGCAAGCATATTTGGATTATTGCAGTAATTACGGCTTTCTCTTAATTACCAGGCAACTTGATGTGTGTCATTTTTTTGCCACATGTATCTCAGTCACACCAGCAACTGGCTTATAGTAATTAAAATATGGCTTTCTCAGACTGGTTTTGTCATGGATGGTGTCCCAAGAATAATCCGTGCAAGTTTAGGGATTTGTTTTGCAATCGAGCCACAACAAATTGCTATAGATATAATATAAAAGTTCTTATAAATGATTGGCTACAGTAATAATACATTGTATTGCTAAAAATTCATTTGGAAAATTTGTTACATTTTAGCTACGGATATTTCAGAAGTTGGAAGAACAGTGCCGGACAGAAATTCAATACACGTCGTTCCCGGGGACATACTTGGGTTGTGAGTAGTGCTGTTGGAGAATGTATCATAAAAATGTCCATTATGTTTACTTATCACAGTACAAATAATTTAAAGCAAATAAGATCATAGAAATTAAGGTCTGAGATATAAGTTAAAGGTGGACCAACTGTAAACTGAGTTGGATGTATTAAAAGTTACATATTATCATTTTGCTTACCTTTTGGAGCCATGCAATGCTCGAATATAGCGAACATGAAATGTGTGCCTCAGCTTAGCTGAAATGAAACTTAACCGGAATCATCGACATTTTCAAAAATTCAAGGGCAGTAACGCCAAAGTACATCGTAATATCCGGCTGTTTATTGACCATAGCAATAAATGTATGTCTGTTACAAGTTGACCATGTTTGGGGTTGGGCATGTTGAAAAACCAGGGCTGGGCTGGTGGGCTGGGCTGGGCTCGTGGGCTGGAACCAAGGCCATGGACCCGTGGACTCAAGGCAATGGACTCTTGGACGATAATGTCATAGACACGTGGTCATAAAGTTAAAGATGTATTATTGTTGGTTTGGAGTTCATGCGGTAAAATGACGTGAGTTACTAAATGGAATGTGCTTATTTGGCGAAAATTCTATTTCAAGGATAATAACTTGTTGATCCAGGTGTTTTTTTTTTATCTCGGGTGAAATAATATGTTTAGTGTATATAAAGAGAGGGTAGTGCTAAGTTCACTGAATTTTGGCATTTTAACTTTTATAATGTTCATTGATTTATGAAAGTCTGGTACAAACTTGATATTTGTTAGTTTCTAAAATTAACTATTGTAAATCGTTCTACAAGTTTAATTTTTGTTCTTATATATGAAGCGTGCAAAAAGAAGCCTCAATCTTGCGATATACAACATGTAACCCTGCTTCACCTACTGATCCGGACGTGTGCGCCGAGGATCTTTTCATTAATAATGAAGCGTCAGAACCAGCAGATCGTGACGTGGTGGAGTTCATATCCGAACAGTCGTCATATCTGGGTACTAGTACAGTGAGGGGGTACGCAGTTACAGCTTATCTAGATGCAAGTGAGTGTCCATCTTTGTACTTCATCCTGCAATAGACATTGGAATGAGTTAAACATTCCGTACAACTGCTAATGTCTCTTTCATTTGACAGCAACTAAGAAATGTTTAAATAATCTCCTTTACTGATGTAGCCTTGATTATGTATAACAGGGCTTGGCAGAAAATGACTATAACTAAACGCCATGGTAGTCCTATATCGTTAACCCGAGTTAAACTGTTCATAATGTCAATATGAAAATCAAAACACAAAGCTACTGTTAAAATGCATCATTCAAAACTATAGCGGAGTCCATGCAAAGTTACGATTTGCACAGACCTGGTAGAGGCCACAAACCAAATATCTAAGCTCTATGCGTTACAGTTTCTGACTGTCAGATTTCTTATGTGTCGTTTTATACATGTCTGTGTGAAAAGGTAGGCATAACACCCTCAGTTTTAACGGTTCAAGTTGAACAAACTTTATAGAAGGCCACTGCACAGTGCTGCACACCCAGTGTTGAAGATCTAGGCGTTGCTATTTCTGACAAGAACATTTAGTAAAGAAGTTTTTCTTAAATGTTAAACAACTGACAAACAAACTCAATCTCCCTCTGACGGGGCCAATTTGGGACCAAGGTACCGCTTCAACAAAAATGATAGAGGACAGCAATATTAACCAACAAATATCTAAGTTCTATGCGTTGAGGTTTCGGACAAGAAGGTGTTACACTTTTATTCAAATATCTATACCTCTCTCTCTGCTTATGTACATGTCTGTATGAGAAGGCAACACGAGGGTGGGGCAATTTTGATCCCAGGGGCATGATTTAGGTAGAGGACAACTTTATACAATGCTACTCGACAAATATCTAAGCTCTAGAATAATATCTATAATGAAATAATAATAATAATAATAATAATAATAATAATAATAATATATGTATTTAGTGAATGTAAACACATTAAGATATGCAACACATTTTGACAATGTGGCCTTCAAAAACAAGAAACAGTCCTGACATTATGAAACCAAACATAAACAAACTCGACAATTATAATCTTATAACTAACGGTTATAATGTATTTATGTAGTGGATAAATTTCTAATCAGCCACCCATGTTTCAGATAAACAGTTTAACACAATGATAAAATGTTTTTTCAAATATCACCATACTTTATATATCCTGCAGCAAAATTACAGAAATATCAGTTTAATTTAATGTTATTTTGAAATTACAAGAGGAATTTCTCATAGTTGCGTTTAAAAATATATGAATGTTGTACAATTTCTTATTTACCCTAAGATATTTCTAGAAGAGAACAGTCACTTTCATGATACTAGTAATGTTCAGTCTGTGTTTATATTGGCAGTTTGTTGATAATCTGTGCGATCTCTGTCAGTCTGCGGATAATCTTCTTTGCAAGACAGCGTTTCATTTTCGTCAGCGCGACGGCGTCATCTCGATATCTGTTGTTCTGATTGCTCTCAGGATTTTTGTAACAGATTTTGAGCTCACATTGATTAAATCTAAGGAAATATCATATTTTAGTTGAGTTTATAAATCAACTTATAGTACTTTTGTGATTTTCTTTGAGAGATTTCTTCATGTTACAACCATTCATCAGACATGAACACGTTGTTAGATACCTGAACACGTTGTTAGATACCTGCGCATAACTTGTACAGTTTGTACTGAGTTTCAACTAACAAGCCTTTGGAATCATTAACTGGAATTTTTTTAGGTACTCTTCAGATCGGCAGAGGTAAAATGCATTTCTGCAGCGAACTTAAATTGTTCATACATTACAGAAGTCATAGTAATTCTTACCCCGCGGCCTGTTTCTGACACAATAAAATCGTCTGCTTCCGTTCTTGTGAGCCTTTTCTCTATGACTTTGTCAATATTGAGGCTATAATCACGTACTTCAAGCCAAACTTTATTTGAATGCTTGACATCGGTGTCGGCAATTTCATGTTGAATTTGAAATTTCGTGCATGTTTTCCATGCTGGATTCACTGTTGCTGGTGCAATAGCGACTTAAAATAAATTTATTTTGTAATTCTAAAGTAATTGTAAACGATGTAAACGACCGACGAACGATCCTCATAGCTCATCATGAGCACTTCGTGCACAGGCAGCTAAAACTGTAAAGTAGATATGTAGAGTTTCATTTGTTTTCTTTCTTTCCGTAGAAAACCCCGTCAGATGTACAGACAAACATAAAACAATTTCAGATACACTTAACGTCGGTGATCACGTGACAAATGCTCATGCAGAAAACATGGATTTAAACCATCCTGATTCTACATTCGTCATAGAGTCCATGTCTCCTTCATTACCTGTAACTATGGATCCACGCACAGGTACAATTCTATCTTATATTTCATATCAAATTTAATTTTTTAGTTCATACAATCAACTGCTTTAATCGGATAGTCTATCACTGGTGTCTTCATCATACGGGCATCCGTAAATGTAGCAAATCAGACAAGGCTATCTTGCTTGATTTTCTGTAATCACATTTATATAAATCGATGATACATATACCGCTTTTTCTTCCAGTCCAAAGTTTACATTATACTTGAGATATCATCCCTGTTGGAATATCATAACAGTTTAAGTCTTTTCGAGCAAAACCGTATCATCTGGTGTTTTACTCCTCTAGTTTTGTATGATTTTAACTTAAAAGAAACAAGTTATAAAAATCAAATATCAACTATTTCATATTGTTTTGACCAAAGTAGATGCTATACATGTATACCATCCTATAATTTAGCCACTGTCATTAATAGTTCAAAGAGATGTTCAATGAAACTTAACTGACCGAACAGCAATCAGTGTAGATAAGAACAGATGTGAGGCTGTTCGTGATCATCAATGACTGCATTGGCAGAACCGTTAGATACCAGAAACATAAAGCTAATCGAAAGCCATAATTATTTCTATAATATTCACGATGCCGTTTGTACTGATTTTGAATTTATCGAAAAATACGTTTTAGGTGAAATAACAGTATCTGGAAAACTGACACCGGCCTATCCTTCCACAGACTATACTATCACTGTAAAAGTCATGGACGTTTGTTCCGGTACAAACACGTGCAATGTGACGGTGACGGTTAACAATGTGCCTAAGGATGTACAAACACGTGCAATGTAACGGTGACGGTTAACAATGTGCCTAAGGTATGTACAAACACGTGCAATGTAACGGTGACGGTCAACAATCTACCTAAGGTATGTACAAACACGTACAATGTAACGGTGACGGTTAACACTCTACCCAAGGTATGTAGAAACACGTGCAATGTGGCGGTGACGGTTAACAATCTACTTAAGGTATGTACAAACACGTGCAATGTGACGGTGAAGGTCAACAATCTACCTAAGGTATATGTAGTGCACAAGAACCATAACTCCCTCTTGGCTCATTACAGAGTTATTGCCCTTTGTTACTTTTCCTTGTCCGGAGCAAACTTGAAATTACCGGTGGGTTAATACAATTCATAAATAGTCGCACAAAGAGAAAGTGAATGTAACAAGAACCATAACTATTCTTGGTATTAACAGTTATTGCCCTTTATTACTTTCCTAAGGTATGTACAAACACGTGCAATGTAACGCTCGGTTGACGTTAATACAATCTTCATACAAGGTATGTACAAACACGTGAATGTAACTGAGGAACAATGTGCACAGAACTATAAGTTCTTGATCATTGTTACAGAGTATTGCCAATTGTTAGGATTACATGAACAAGTTGATCATTCTTAGAATCTGAACTAGAATAGTGAATTCAATTAAAGGAACGACTACAATAGTCAAAGCACAATGAGAGAAAATCAAGTTGACTGAACTAACTCTTTGAATCCTTAACAATAAAATATGTATAAGCTGCCGTGATAAGTTATTTCATACTCTCAGGGTGCCGCAGGCTACATATAGGACAGAGACTCCAAACAAGAAAACGATAATTGTAAGAAATGAATGCATCGTTTGAGTAGTCCATCGAAAACATTAAAACTAATTGCTATACATCATTTGACACTGCAAGAGCACGATTATATCATTGCTTACTTCCTAAGTTTGTTTGTCCGTTACTTCTATCACTATAGTTCTTTCAGCAATATCGAACTTGAAACATAATAAGATCGTTTTATTTACTTACGATCTGTCGGAATGTCCGCCTTTCTGGATGTCACAACAATTCCCGACCAATCACTAGATAACCCTGTCGAACAATGGACCTTGAACGAATATGCGATTTAAGTAATTAAAATACCTTACTGGTTTTGTGATCACTAAGTAGAAGGTCAAGGTTACCTTGAACATTTAAAACAAATTTAAGATTCTCAAAATTTGAAGAGAGATTGGTTAAAATCTCCTTTTGCCCTTTTTTGGTTCCTATCAAACAAACATCAATTTATTGGAACCTCATAATTGAAACATTCTAATGCTATAATCTTAGGCATTCAATGCTGGTAGGATAGTAGTTGTCACTAGTTGACCTGCTCAATGCGGTAGATAGGTGTAAAGGTTACCTGTACTAGTTCCAGGATTAAACGATCAAGGTTTATAGACATTATTTAATTAACAGGCACTTTGCTCTTAATTGTTATCTTTTTTTCCTCTTTTTGGCCCATAAATGGTAACCCCGTTTATTGCATATAAGGTTTAAACAAAATTCATCGAATAGAAGCTTAAATATTTTCTTATAGCTATCTAAGATTACTTTTTCTAGCATCAAGACTAAGCTATAAATTGGTCTAGTTTTTTTTTGAAATTTCTTATCAAAAGTTTTCTTTTCACTACTATTCCGGCTAGGGTTTGAACTGATTTAATAGACATGACAAAAAATACAGTATACCAGAGGTAGTTATCTCACCACAAAGACAAGATTGATTATTTAACTTGCTTATTTCATAGCTCTACAAAGCAAAACATTCTAAATCGTATGAATGTCAACTAAATATTTTTAAAAAAGATACTTTAATCATGTTTGTATTGTCGAGAACAAACTTGAAAGATGGAAGCGTAAAATAATGAAAGGATATACGTTAGTCGTTGTCCAGGGAACTTAACTTACTCGAAGACATTTATCAATATAAATTGAATCAACCGTCTTACGATAATCTATTTGCTTCCTGGATTTAATATTGATTATATCGAATGACTTTAGCTCCTATCATTTCATATTGACTGATCGACAAACACAAAAAAGTACCTTAAAAGGAAACATGTTCCGTTATTCGACATAATTGATAAAATTCCCAATTTTACATTTTATACTTATTTAAATGAAAATAATGATAAAACCATAGCCATTGTATTTTTCTCCTTGTAGCTATACTATTTGCTTCAAATTTGTTCTAGCATACTAGCAACATCCATTTAATATATTCTTTTGTCTCTTTGCAGCCTATACCCTATCAAAAAGGCCTATCTGGACGAAGACATGGAAATTGTTCAGACCAGACATGATAGACACCGAAGATTTACAATGTTGCAAAATCTCACCAATAAGATGTTGACGATGCTGATTTGTTAAATACGCTCTACATTACCGGAAACGTTCCTACATACCAAGTAAAATAAAAGAAACAGGTATTGACTTCATGTTTTCTTACATATCTAACGTCAAAGTTCTAACGTCAAAGATAATGCACACCTATGTATAATTTTTAAAGCTTGTCCGTATGTCCAAACTGAACCTTTATTCGAAGATGTTTTCCAAAAATGTATTGAAATATTGTTACTTCAATATATTCTAGTCCAGGTTTCTTTGGCTACTTTTATAATTGTGACCTATATATGATTGTTATTAAAACCAATCCCTTAGATTGACCTTTTCATTCGTTCTGAAAGTGCATGGCAACTATTTTTTCAAGGCAGAAGCTAAAGCACGAAGACAAAACTGAAATGCGCGTATACATTTAAATGCTAAGGGTTAAATTCACTGCAGAGTAAGTGAAATCGAACATCGTTAAAACTGCATGTTAAACTCTGATGAAAAGCCCAGGTGGAATCTTGTATACAAAGTATTCATGATATCTTTTTTCCAATTCATGGCTGCATATTATGACATATATCTTCATTGAAACGAACGCTACAGATTACAATGTCAATCTTTCAATGATATTTTGTTACAGTTTACGGCATATATCTGGTGAAGACACCGGATACCAGAGGTTTACTTGAACGCGAGACTGATGTGACAGTATTGTTAATTGCTTGTGAAAACACAGAGGGGAACTATAACCAGTCTACCCTTACATTGACGTACCGAGCTGATGGAAGTAATTAATATTTTTTAAACTAAACTTAGTGTATACTTACAGAAATTATGATTTTTCTTTAAAGAAAGAAGACCGAGGTGTCCTCTGATTACGGTGGACTGTCAAACATAAAATCATACAATTGTGATAAATGTCTGAAACTTACACTGATAAAAAGAACGTATTGCAGCTTATTACTTAAAAATGCTACTGAAATGTTGATGGCCATCATAAAGCACGTGTTCTTTTGATAGCTTATTCACAGAAACACACTTTAAGAGCATTCTGTTAATAACGTCGTTTACGTACTTTTATTATAAAAAAAATCATTATTTTCTAACTAATTGATATAGTTCCATTGTTTATTCAAGGTTAAAATACAGACTTAATGAGATTTTTTTACCATTCAGTATCATATTTGGAACAAACATTCCAAACTGAGCTGTTCTGAACATCCCACGAATAACCCGGACTAAAATCACTTCATACTGCTTCTAATTGAAAGGAAACATTTTGGACTGCATGACTATAATATTTTATATTTATACAGAAGGCCTGGGAGTCCTTTTGACTATCGCAGGGATAATTATCACTTTGGTAGTTCTGGGAATGGTGACAGTTTTAATGTCCTGGCTTTGTTTCAAAGGAAAGTAGTTTAACCGTCGTCGTGAATATAATTCTCTATAACATTCGTCAACCAATGGACTATACTACTTCCATGCATTTGTCACCAAATATAGTTGCCAAAGTTTCCTCATCTAACGTGTTTACACTGTTGGTATACGTTTCAGGTAAAGTAAAAGTTTGGCCAAATAATGATCACGCTGTTGAAAATGGAACAGACAAGAGCAGTAAACTTGATCAAGATGATAAAAACAGCGAAGTGGTGGAATATAAGGGCAAACATATGGCTGAAAATGGTCACAGAAAAACCGGTCATCTGTGGGATAATTTCAGTAGTTTTTACAAAGTGGAGCAGAGAATCACATCAGGACGGTTACATGGCGAGTGGGATAACCAAATCACAAAATCGCATAAATCTGTTCTGATTTCACACCAGCAAGGTGCTGGACAGGAACTCAACAGTAGTTTCGATAAATACTCCAACTTTCCTACTCATGTTTTTCAGAAAAAGCCATGGAGACCATAAAGGACAATGGAGTGAAAACAGTTTGTTAGTTTGTTATGTTAAGCGATATGTAAATTTTATAGTCATATATCTGATTGAGTTTACAGCGAGTGTTACACGTCTCTGTGAAGTAGCGTACATCAGTAATACACTGCATAAAGGTTTCATGAGCTACAGTATATTATCACTGACACGACGAACCTACGACTTTTGACTGCATGTTTCTAAACCAATTGATCTTATCAAAGTGAACTAAAATTGCTCCGCTATATAAAGACGTATAATTTGTATGCATAAAGGTGCTGCACATGTGACCATATATGTTGGCTCTTCAGGTATTCTATAAATTGTCATTTTAAAAATCCATAAAAACGTGTATGTGACGCATTACTAAGGATTCAGTTAACGGAATACAGTTTAACAGCGGATTTATTGATAACTGCTATAATGTTATGAAATAAGTTTGTTATCAGATTATCAGGTTATGACATAGGGTCATTATGAAATGTTTTCACGTAAAGTATGAAACTGTTTTATCATAATTCTCTCAAGAGGCAATGTTTTTATACGATTTCACCATGATTATGAACCGGACTTATTATAGTGGTATTGAAATTTCAATATCCATGTATTGTAATGCAAACTCTCATCTGAAGATATTTTATTTTAATTTTAAGAAAATTTTTAAAAAAAGATTTGACTTAAGATGCTCCTATGCCTTTTATCTCATATGGTACTTAAATGAGAATCACATACAGATGCACAGATAAAAAATGTAAAATTCAATGGTTTGATTGAGAAATCACATATTTCTTAGGTACTAACAGTATAACAACATGACTTGTATCATCAAGTAAATACTTGAATCAGTTACTTATTTTCGTCAACATGAGCAAAACTTTGTCTTACGTCTCTGTCCTTCAATATGTAAACTGTACTTATACTTACCTAGAAAAAATAGATTTCCGCTAGCATTTCATTAAGCAGTCAAATCAAAGTACAAAGTTGTCCGATAGAATATAAAAGAGATAAGATAGGACGAGTTCCAACGGATAATTTCGTAATAGACATGTAATTTCAAAATGTCCGAGCCGAGTTTCGCACTCGTATCGGCGAAGTGTTTCAACATATAATATGACATAGTTAACTAACTTAAAATGTATCAAATGTATTGCTGGTACTCGTCGGTATAAAGGTATGATTGTTTATCACTTATTCTACATGTGTCGTTACCAGCCTCAAAAGTCATTGTACAGTATGTTTTTGTTTGTTGTCCATATCCTACCTGCTTAACAATACCGAGAAATGTGTGCTTATATCCGCTCAATTCTTTGAGCATTTCATCATCATCATCATTATTTTTATTATTATTATTGTAAAACGCACTCTCACCGATAAATGTATTCTTATACATATATTTGCATACTGTTGAAATGTTATGTAAAAGAAGATAAGCTGTATATGCTTAATTCTAATAAACCATATGTTCTGTCACACAGAAATTATGACGTCATTAAGTTGTACATGTAGTCAACGTTTTCAAAATACAATGTTCTCAAAAATATATTTTCTGCTCGAAATATACTCTAACGTCCCAGGCGTCGGCCTCACACTTTGAGTTATTCTGTGCATGCCATGTCCTACCTTTAAAACTACAACGGGTTATCACAAGAAAACAATGTCTGAATAGTAAGTCCCAAATTTCTTGCGCGAATTTTTAAGAAAGTATGCATCAGTTGGGCCTTGAATAATAAAATTCCGTACACGTTGCTATCTCCAAAACTTCTGTGGATACTGAAATGAAACTTCACACAAATATTTGACGTGAATAAGTAGGTTCCGGGGAGCAAGTCCCACATCTTACAAAGTTTTGTCCCGTTGACAGAATAGCTAAAAATTTACTCATAGACTATGACAATCAGTCGATGAAAATAAGAATTACCGGCGCATCTGATCGGTTACCAACTGCACATGAAGACTATACCCACATTTGTTTTAAATTATCAAACACCAAGACGACTGAAATATCCATATAATATGACCCAAACCAAAATTAATAAACGAGTTTGACATTGTGTTTGGATCCTGGTTAAATTCTGTTAGATCTATCGATAGAATGTATTCGTTACAAAGTGTCACTTTGTCACACTTCCGAAACTTTAAACAACAGAGCGAAGCGCCTCTCCTCCCGTCTAGCAAATGTATCAACGACCGCTTCAGTTTCTCTTTCTCTCACTCTCTCTATGTAAATATTAAGGAGGCATAGACCAGCTTCAGGAAACAACGTGTCCTACTGGTTGGACAGTCCACATTTGAATCAGACGTGACATTCGGTGTCCCACAAGTCAAAGTAAACGGACCGCTTTAATTCTTGGTATTCATAAACGACTTGCTAGAGTGCATCTCATCGGACACTACACTATTCGCTAATGATGGTTTACTTTATAGACTAGTCAAGTCCGACAAGAATGCTCAAGCCATCCAGAAAGATCTTGAATCACTGGAGAAGTGGGAAGGTCAGTGACAAATGAGGTTCCATCCGGAGAAATGCCAAGTTATATATGCAGGTTAAGTGCAAGGTACAGACATACACAGTAGTACACTTTACATGGACATGTACTAGAGGCAGTTGGCAGCATCAGTGAAAGTATATCATGGAGGACCTATATCAATAAAACAGCGGCCAAACCCTGCGGAACCCTGGGATTCCTGCGAAGGAACCTCTACAAATGCACATCACACCAGACGCTCATGCAGCATGAATTTCGCCCATTCAAAACGAGACCATTTTAACTGAAGAAGTGAAGAACGAATGTTTTGTTGTGTTTTTTCCCTTCCCTGCTACAAAAGCCGCTAAATTGAGAAACGTAAACAATGTACTATGTCATTATACATATTTTACCACTATCTTGTCATTATAATAAGATGTACATTTGTTCATTTTGTACGGTAACTTACGGTCGGTCCTTGAAGGCGTAAACTTACACTAACGGCTACGCGGCAAAAACTTACGCTATGGTGTTTGGTATTAATGTCCGCAAAGCTTCAAAGGCAGACCGACAAACGCTATTCTCCGTATACATTAGACTGCGCTTGTCCGTGTTTATGGTTTTTCGGACAAATTAACAGACGGCTAGTCACGTGAATGTGTGCACTTTCAAATCAGTTGTGTCCTTGATATTCACACCATACGAGCTAAACACAACTACGCACTAATTTAAACACAAAAGCCAGTTTTTTGCGTTTATGAAGATAAGACAAATATGACCGGCTTATCTATAGAGAAAATAAAATATGTAAACAGCAAATAAGAAACCAAATTTATTCACGACACTATTACTAATTTACTACAACTGCCATGTTTCAAGTACCCGCAACGAAAACTTGATAGTAGCACCGTGAAGGGGACACGAGCAAAATAGCTCGATTACTGTCCCTGACCAATGGGGATAGGCGAACGTATATAATCCTAGGTTTAACCCCTAACCCCCGTATCCTTCACCTTCTATTGCAGATTCGGACGTTTGAAGACTTTTATTTTTGAGCTTTAGGAAATAATAATAGACACGTGCGTACGTACGTGTGCCCAGTTACGGGCCTGTAACAGCATTTTATTGTATCGTTGAGCATCCCTGGGCCGTTACCTTAAGGATTGTTCACATAGATAAACAAAGGGCGATAAAATTCAAAAGGGAAATAATCACTGGGCTTGTAGATCAACCCCTTTCCTTTCCATCAGTTGTTGTCCATCGATAAATCAAAGCAATATGTAGTGACATCAAGCGTGTCAGGTTCAACTCTGCCATAATGATCACATGTAATCTTGCATTTTCTTTCTCAATATTTTGGTTAAAGTAAACTTGTAGGTAAAATTAGGTAAAATTTCAAACTTTCTAAAAAGTAAAAGAACACAAAAGTAGTTTAAGTAGTGACAAAAAAATATCCTCTACTTTCCATTTTATAATTATTAGAGACGCGTTTCGATAATTCACTATCCTTAATGCTTCACATGACTTTCAGTCATAAGCTTTTGGAAATCCTTCACTTTTCATGCACTAAACTGTTTATGTTTGTATGAATTTTCCGAGTTGGCCTTAGAACGCGACTTATTTTTCAATTTAATTATCCAGTCTCTCCTAACGGTCCACACCGTCACCCCGGCCCCGTCACCCCGGCGACAGCAATGAAGGGGGCAGTATTTTTAGCTCCTCTTTCCTGTCATATATATTGACACTTTAACAATAGTTCTGATATTATTATATCCACAAAAAGGTTGATAGTTGTTCTGGTTTAAAATCATGACCACAGCAAATATATGCACCAAACGTATATATGTATATATGGTATATCTCCTGAAAAGATTAAATTAAATTAAAGATTAAAATTTTCATAGAAAGAGCAAAAAATTTCATTATTTTGTAGAGGCAAATAGGATCATATTGAACTCATAACCATGCACGGCGACACTGTGGACCTGAAGGTTTTTGATTTCGTAATAACACTGCTTTGTTTAACAACCGCTGTCACTGGACACGGACGATTGATTGAGCCACCGTCAAGATCAAGCGCTTTTAGATATGGATTCAGCACTCCACATAACCACAATGACAACCAGCTCAGCTGCGGGGGATTCTGGGTAGTAGAAAACTTTTATTCGAAATAAGATATGAAAGACATTATCTGAAGGATATGCATACATTAACTTTATAAAAGTCAAATGGATAAAGAACATTTCCGAAAGCTATTCTTATATCACAGTGACTGATTGTCACTCCTGTATTGACAACGTTCCATGTTTGTCATCCATAACTTTTATTCTGTACCTTTGTTTTGCTCAACTTTTTTGAGCGATATATAATATATACTAGTTTCTCTCTTCAATCTCAGAACCAGTGGGGAAGGAATCACGGCCATTGTGGTTTATGTGGAGACCCGTACCAAGGGCCACGTGAAAACGAGGCCGGGGGGAAGTATGCTACTGGCACAATAGTGCGTCGCTATCAAGAAGGTCAACAAATCTATATAGAACTTGGTAAGTTGTATTCTATGAAATATATTCATGATATCATATCCGTTCGTCACTAAATATATATTTTCTTTATACATTTTTATTTTTACAGCTATACGTCGCATTCTTTTAACATGCAGGAACAATTTCATTATTGCAAGTTAGATTTGTTTACATCTGACAAGCTCATATATACACGTGTACAATGTATAATAAAAAATGTAAATAAAAGTCAACACATAGCTTCAAATGGTAATACGTTGTTTGGTTACAGATTGATGTGTCCTTTCATCAACATCTGCGTTATCTGTTGTCTATATACCTTACATTGTATATTGAACATTCTAATATGACTCACGATTTTGTCTATATACAAAGAGTATAAAAAGTATATTTTATTATATGCCATAAACAACGCGCGAATCGATATACCTTCAGCATACGTGGTTTATTACTGCGCATCAGAACTCCAAATCATTAATATACTCGTATATGATTAATTAAGCTTATGTGATTAAATATTATTTATATATGCATATATGTTCCTTTTTGCAGCTTCGGCGTTTGAAGACTTTTTTTTGAGCTTTAGGAAATAATAATAGACACTGCGTACGTACGTGTGCCCAGTTACGGGCCTGTAATAGCATTTTATTGTATCGTTGAGCACCCTGGGCCGTTACCTTAAGGATTGTTCACATAGATAAACAAAGGGCGATAAAATTCAAAAGGGAAATAACCACTGGGCTTGTAGATCAACCCCTTTCCCCGGTGGTTGAAATAAAGAGAATATAGGTATTGAATTTATAAATTTGTGTATATTTTCACACTTTCTGTAATAAGATTATACCTACTCTGTACCATTGATATCAGTCGTATCTGGTCACTTTTGACTCAAATGGTACGCCATACTATAATATAACTTATGTTGTTAGTATTCAAAAGGCACAAAGTTCGTCATCTGCTTTTAGAAATAACAGTTGGCCATGGCGGATATTCCGAGTTTCGAATTTGTCCAAACAACGATGTGAGAAAGGCCGTCACTCAGAATTGTTTAAACCAATACCTTCTGGCAACACCTAGTGGTGAAACACGTTTTGTACACAAACACGTCGCAGGCCATTTTAGAATACCATTTATGCTGCCACAAGGCCTTACATGTAGTCAGTGTGTCCTTCAATGGAAATGGACAACAGGTAAACACTTATGGTGACATTAGAGTAGGTGACTTTATTTCCGTGCTATACCTACACTCGTGGCATTTTTTTCTGAAAAGGGGGCTTATGATATTATGTATGTCGATACAATGTAGAATCTCCGTTCTTCGTTTTTAAGACTTACTAGGAACCACATTTTGAACCAGTTAGCCCTTTGACCTTCAAGTGTAACCACAGACTTCTAAAGTATGTTGATGTGAACCAGTTAGCCCTTTGACCTTCAAGTGTAACCACAGACTTCTAAAGTATGTTGAGCTTGAGAGAAGTCTTTTCACTTGAATTATGTTTTCTCTTCAGAAAAGTATATTAAATATATATCTCAATCAAAGCAAATCTCACAGACGTTAGAGTCAAAGAAAAAAGAAATTGTGAGACATTGTAAAATGTAAAGAAAATTTAATGACTGATGCCAGTCAATGACTTAAGCAATTCCAATCTTCCTGTCTGCATAAGATAGCGACTGACCAAGTTTGGTGTTGATACAGCACTGATGGCTGAAGTTACTAAGCAAAAACAAAAATTAACGCTGTCCATAGTTACTTAGATAATTTTATAGTGGGGGGCGGGGGGGGGGTTCTTTGTTGTTCATGTTGAAAGGTTTGTACAATTCTTGTCCGCTTAAACTCAATACTTTACAAACTTCATTGCAGCTTCAAACAATAATTGCAATTACGTCACTCATGAAAATTGCTGCGAAGGATGCGGACCCCAGGAACAATTTTACGGCTGTGCAGATGTTTCTATCCGGCCTAGATCAGGCAGTGGGATACAGACGTCACGCAAAACTACAAAAGCGACGAATAACCATGTTACCATTGGTTACTTCCCGGCAGGTGGATTTATTCCGATTGATACATAGACTGTTCGTTGATGAAAAAAATGGCATGAATTTTCAATTTCCAGTGCAAGATATGACCTGTGATGTTTGTGAAAATAGTGTTTCTGCAAAAATAAAGCTAGGGATATTTTTTTTGCGATAGCGTTGGCTCTTTTAACACAAGGAGGGTGATATGGGTATAAGGCCACTAGATAAACTAAAAATTGTTTCCTTCCTATAATAAGGAAGTTCTAACCAATAACCATAGGAGTTATGTACTGATTATATTCAATCATGTTATAGAAACCAACGACCAGCCATTGCGTAGTTTTCACTAGTCTGTCCACTAGAGAATGCTACATTAGGCCTTATGGTTTCATTGAAGATTTTTAAGATTTTCCTTTTTGTTGACATAGCAACAAGAGTTATGCATTGAATGGAATTATTTGGCCAATTTTGGAAGAGCTTCATTCAAGGAACAACCTTGCCAAGTTTCATTAACATTGACCCAGTGGTTTCAGAGGAGATGTCGTTTGAAGCAAAATGTTGACGGACGACGGAAAACAATTGAGCCTAAAAATCACCCTGGCACTTTGTGCCACATGAGCTTATAAGACAAGTGACCCTGGGACAGAAAATAATTATGACCACAGGGGAATAATTTGCACAAGATGCTACACACAAACGACCTAAGCTTTGTGCCACAGGGCTTTCAAAGCATTTTAGTTCTATGTCAACATGTTGACCCAGAGCATGAGTTGAAAAACGACGAACCCACAATCATACACTAATATCTTATCTTTGGATCTTACTGATCTGGAGAAGTTTTTTTGAAATTTCTCGTATTTGTTGCCAAAACAACCAGAATTTGGTAGAGTTTTACGTCAGAAACGTCTTTGCCAGGTTCATCAATATTGGCCAAGGACAAGGAAGAGAAGTCGTTGGTGGACGGAACAAAGTGAGAGAGTGGTCACAGGAGCTGACTCTGTTGGCCTCGATAGCTCAGTGGTAAGGGCGTTCGCCTCCTGAATTTGGCATTCCCGGTTTGAAGCACGAGGCGTGTCCTGAGGCAAAGACACTGATGCCACCCACGCTGCAAATGAAAATATTGCTGGCGTGCTGTCATCTGGAATGAGTCTTCGGGAGCGATTCAATAAGTCATGACAGCTTTCTTAAATTCGTAATCCAACTGAAATAAATTCGTATAAAGTAAATGCTAACTCAGGCAGTTTGTTTGACAAAACATATATTATGAATATATACAATACATTGTCTCAAACTTAATGTACAGTAAATATATTTTTGTCACTGCAAAGCATTGTATCTTGGTTTAAAACAAACAAGTTATAGCTTTCAGATTCTCCAATACCACATTTTTCTGTGGAAGCTGAACAATTTATGATTATATCAATGAACAAAGCTTTTAAATCTATTCAGCTTTTTCTAAGCAGCGCATGGGAAGGTTTGAAACAAGAGGGTAAAGATGGCTCAGCATCGTTCATCTGGGTACCATTGACTAATATACAAGGTCATATACATTATAAAACATCATTCTTATATTACAGTTAAGTAATATGATACATTGTATTCGTTTCAGGAGTACGACTTTAGAATTTACATGTATCTGAGCACATGTTTTGGATACGCGGACATTCCATGACAGACAATTGTCAATTGTAAAATACCTAGTACCTTTTGGAAAAAGACATTTTCAATGAGGGATTCACTAATTGTTAATTCCATATTTAAAGGTTTTTGATATTTTGTGTGTTTTCGTTTAGTAGTCACAACCATGTATTTAGTTTTAGATGGATTTAATGCCATTTGTTTAAGCTACATCATGTACATATTGATAGAATTTAAATCTTTTTGAAGATTACTTTGATTTCTTTCAACATCAAATCCTGATTCATATAGGGTTGAGCTGTCAGCAAATAGTTCTAAGTTTCCTGTGGTTGTTTTGAAGGATGTCATTTAGATGTTTTAAGAATAGTAGCGGTCTTACAATTGAACCCTGGGGAACACCCACTGTTATTGTCAAAACGTTTGGTGTGCCTTTTCCAGATTTTATAACTTAAGATCTGTCAAAAAGATAAGATTCAAACAGTTTAATATTTTTTTATCTCACAAAATGATAAAGTCAAACTTTGTGTAATAAAACTGTGTGGTCAATCAGGTCAAAAGCCTTTCGTAGATCCACTGTCCCTATATACTTTTCAGAATCGAAATCCTTTAATCAAGTGTCTATCAAATGTGTTACAGCAGTGTGGCATGAATGATACTGATTGGTTGTAATGTATGTATAACATTTGTGTTTTTGAAATAGTCACACTATTAACACGATTTTGTAAAATGCTGGTACTCTTAAGATATTTTAGTTATGTCAGTAATGACATTCTGTGACAAGGTTATGTTTAACTAAGATGATTAGTAATAAATAATAATACATAACTGGGTCCTAGCTAGATTCGTTTCACCTTTACAAGTAAGTGTGGCTGTTGAGGGGTGCTTTGTTTGATGGTGGTTAGGGATTACGTGCCATTATCTTTGACGTTTTTACGGAGGCTACTTAACGTGATAATTGACTGATAATGACTTTTCTGTTCATTTTATGGTTATAACTCTATTTCATTGGGTTTGTTTGTATAAAACTTCAACTAAAATACAGGGAAAGTCATCAGAAATAACTACGCAAAAGTATTCAACGACGTGATCTGTATTCTTGTCCAGCTTTAATTACCAGCATATCATATATTTTTGCGTAAATCCGATAACAGAGTTCAATAACGTAATTTATGTAAGTACTTTTCAGAATAGTGGTTTATCACTTTAATTTCACAAAGAAATACTGCTATTTCACTGGACAACATAAATAAAGTACATTTCCTTTCATCTTTACAATTAAGTTTGGCTTTGCTTTTTAAGTTTGACGATAACAAGGGATTACCATGCCATTGTCCTTATGTTGCTTACTTAAGAACTTACTGTACTTAGTAAATTGAAAATGTCAAGGTCACTCACTTAGTTGGGCTAACAACTTCAACTCAAACATAAAGGGAACAATTGAAATAACTTTAAAAAAATCATTCAAGTTTCTCGATAGAACTTTATCCTTGTCATTTAATAACTAAGCATATTATTATATTTCTGTGTTAACAGCCTAACCTTGTCCTATAGGTATTCCCTCTATGTATCAATGTAACAGAGACCTGGACCAGGACTGTCCTATATTCTACTAATGTAACACCTGACTTTAAATGAGCGATGTCAAGGTCACTTTTCTTAGTACCCACACCAAACATAAAGATATTAAGAGATGCATTCTATTTCTTGTTACAGAGCCTAACCTTGACCTAAGGACTTCATTCTATTTCTTGTAACAGCCGGACCTTGACCTGAGGGATTCATTCTACTTCTTGTAACAGAGCCCTTACCTTGACCGGAGGACTTCATTCTTTTTCTTATAACAGCCTGACCTTGACCTGAGGATTTATTCTATTTCTTATAAAAGCCCAACCTTGGCCTGAGGGATTCATTCTGTTTCTTGTAACAGAGCCTGACCTTGACCTGTGGGATTCATTCTATTTCTTGTAACAGAGCCTAAACTTGACCTGAGGGATTCATTCTTTTTCTTGTAACAGAGCCTAACCTTGACCTGAGGGATTCATTCTATTTCTTGTAACAGAGCCTGACCTTCACCCGAGGGAGAAATTAAGATATTTGGCTGCCATGTTAAATTGGCTAAGTAGACTATTTTTTGATAAACCAAGAGCATAATAGTTACTTGCTTAGAGTTGATCCTTCACAAGCCTCATTAGAGTCTGGCATTTTTTGCTAAATCAAGGGCACATAACTCTAGACCCAATAATCTGATCTAGCCAAAATTAAAACAAGCACTACATCTTTTTGGCATACATGGTGTAAATATGATAAAAATTGGCAAATAATTAAAGATGCTAGAGTGCAAACAAGGTTATATATAGTATTTTTTGTTTATCAAAGGGTTCATGCATGTAACTCTGGGCAAACAAAGTCATATTATGCAAAAAATGAACATGAATGAGATCTTTAAGTCATACATATCTGTCTAAATATAACAAGAGTTGGTGAAGCAAGAAAGTGCTTGAGTTTAAACATGCTTAAAAAACAAAAGTTTCTGATAAAAAAGGCCATAACTTTTTACCTCATAGTACAAGTTGGGTTATAACTGAACTTATTGAGAATGCATGGTCATATCCAAAGTTTCATTAAATGCTCAAGCGAGTAAATAAAAATTTCAAGAAATATTATTTATAATATGCTTGACCAAGTCGAGAGGGGTGATACTATAATATGCTTGACCAAGGTCGAGGGAGAGATATTGTCTTCTTAACATACAGTAATATTACTTTACTGCTTACTTAAAGCAGTACATGTACCCTGGATCTCGTAGACCACCTCTATAACACAAGGAGCCCGGTAGTTCATTATAAAGTACATCAATTAAATCTGAGATTCAGTATATTGAGATTATGTATACAAAACATGTACTTACAAAATATAATTTTTTGTCATAATACACCATTATGCATAGAATATCAATATGTAAATGCATCACAGAAACTTAATCATAAGCCAACTTAAATATATACACAGCTCTGGAAAGCCTCTTAACAAACAACAAGCACATACGTAAAATTAAATAATAAAACATGATTATCAGAAAACAAGCGTGAAAGACATTCAGTAAAAAAGAAATGTATCCAGCGTTCACAGATATTTGGACTTTTGGTTTTATACATTTGAAAAACAAAAGAATTTAAACATATTAATAAATACACACCAGTCTTTGCCTCAGAGACCATGACTTTAGAATGAAACAAGTTCTCAGCACTCAACTTTCAGTGCTGACTACCATTAATGGTACAATAAAATATGTCTTCACTATTTGTAGAGAGAATATTGGAGGTACCAGTCGACTGATAAGTGATCAACTGTAAACCTACGGTCAAGTTAACTTCAACTACTTTAGTGGATATGCATGCAACAAATCAAAATATTGCATTTAACCCAAGTCATCGGTCATTTATACAATATCTAAATAGGTGAGAACATACAAAGGTTTAACAATGCGACCAGGACATAAAGGAAGAGTATAATATTTCAGTGCACTGTCGGATACCTGTGACCAACCCATTTCCGTTACTCTTATATTTATCTGGTGTGAGCAATTTAGTTTACTCTGTGTGACAAATTATAACCCATACTCAGGTTTACTTAATGTCAGTTTCTCTTAGATCAAATAAAGTAATTCTATTGGTTGCTCCGTGATTTCAAGAAATTTTATGAACCAATTGCAATGCTCGTTGTTTTAAAAGATAGCACAAAATACTGGAAAACACCTGCCTGTTACACTTTTCTCAGCTGTAATTTAGGATTATATTTTTGATACAGCACTGTTTTACAGGTGTTGTCATGTGGATGTCCAAACAGTGTTTTCAAGATTTCTGGCTTTTTTACTATTTGACGTCAGTTAAAAAGCATAAATCAAGGCTTCATAATTTTCAGCCTTTAACTGAGGAATATGATCTTTTCTAAGTAATGACATACTGCACCTTTTTTTATCTCCTAATATCTGTTCTGCAAATAAAAGTCTAATATTTTAAGGACAGTTTTCATAGGTAGATCTCTGATCTACTTAATTCACTTTAAATGACAACACGCTAGCTAATTTATCCGTGGCCGATAAATGGAGAGTTACAGTCGCGAGAATCAAACAACAATTTCAGTGCAGACTAGCGTGGGTCACATCAACTGCCTTTAGTGACAAGACACTGTACACAAGTCCTATAAACACTTTACCGCACTTAGTGCCAGACTCACAATAAATAACTAAATTAAACAATAACATTAGCTGTATAAATGTTGAAATAAACAAATATATAAATAAAACAAAACATTGAAAATAAAGTATTAAAGCAGATTTATCAATCTTTCAATTTGGACAGCAACTATGATAATTTACTGGTTGAAAAGTTTACAGTGCAGATCATGATGACATTGCAGGTATTTGTAGATTGATCATGCTCGGCATGGCTCACAAAGGTAAATTCAGTTGCTGCCAGAAGAGTTAAGAGTAAAATGCAGTTTAAAACTCATTCTAACACTATTGAAAATTTCTCCTTTATACACAAAGAAGGACTCGAGCGTGATATACCTTACAAAGTATCACTCTAGACATCTGGAACTAATTTTGGCTGCTGAAATTCCCTGTAGAGTAATTTTTACACAAATCTATGAATGTGCATGTGCTGATATGCTTAGATTGGCATTGTTATGAATGGAGTAAAATGATTTAAACAAATTGTAGTAAAATTTGCTACACTTCCGATATCGCCTGTAATAACAGCAACAACAAAATAATACAAACTGTGTTTCAATGGAGGAGTAAAAAAGAACGGTGAAAATTCCATGGAATGTGCACGGAATGCTACGAGTACAAAGCAGCGAGTTCATGGTAGATCAACAAATAGTACCCCTTCGAACATTTAGGTTCAAATTAACTTGTTAGAATGGAAATTTATTTCACTTTTGACTGATACACCGGTTAGTACATGTATATCACTAGAACTGTTTGTCGTTTAGATGACTCGTTGTTCATCACTCAGGCTTTTGTTGTTAGATTACTAGGCATCTAAGCTCCACACAGTGATATACTAACCAGTATATCACTTAAAAGTAAATATATATCCTAAATAACATATTTAGACCCTCCACAATAACTAAACTGTTATAATGTATTTCTCACAAGCTGGATTTTCGTGAGATCTGCGCCTGGAGCTCTATACTCAGAGGAGCACAAAAATTTCAATAGACATTATTTGGTCAGTATGAAAACTTTCTGCAGAATTCTGCAATAAGTACCTTTGCTTCATAAATGTATATACTGTAAGAAACAGCACTTAAAGAGGCACACCCTACATCTAGCAGATTATATTCTCCAAACAGAAATTATGTGTTCAATGAATGTAAAATTAAGAAATAATATGTATCCATGTTTGGTTTATCGTAGAATAACCAGAGTTTGGAGTTTTTATGCGCAAGAATATATCACGAAGGCCGAAGGCCTGAGTGATATATGATTACGCATAAGAACGACAAACGAGGGTTATTCTACCATAAACCAAACTTGGATACTTTTTATTTCGATTCTAACACGACTTATTTGAAACAAAATTTGAAGAAAATGAGAGAACTATTTTCATCGAACGTAATTTACACGCACCTAGATTTTGCTGTTGAAGTTTCCTCCCGCGAAAACTGTAAAGACGCTATTTCAATGTGACTTTCATTCTTGAAAGATGTATACGTGGTGTTTCAGACTTTTCATCTGCGTGAACTACAGTCTCATAAGAAAGAAAAAACTTTAATTTAACAGGAGTTTCATTTATAGTAACGGTTCGAATATTCAGGGTACGCAATAACAGTTCAAGTTACGAAAAATATTAGTAACGGGTAGCCTATAGAACAATGACGTCACAGTTTCTCTTGATTAATGACGTCACTGTGTAAACAAAAACAATAACAACAAAACAGTAAATAAAATCATTGTAAATGGTATCGTAACATTAATCAAGTTATCTGGACGTGTGTCATCCATCGGAGGACCCCCGCTTTTTCCCCAAGTCATCCACAATATGCCATGTAATATCCTCTATACGTCTTGTAAATTGAACAGCCAAAACATGGTGCGGTGCAGCGTCGTTCAAGGTTGGTTTATTGCAGAATAACCCAAATAGATTTTGTTCTAGATCTACGTGTATGTAGGTTATTCGCTGTTCGTGTTAGAATGATAAATAAATGCTATTCTAAAGAACAAATTATATCAAAAAATTCTTCAT
This sequence comes from Saxidomus purpurata, assembly GCA_022818135.1. Lineage (NCBI taxonomy): Eukaryota > Metazoa > Mollusca > Bivalvia > Venerida > Veneridae > Saxidomus > Saxidomus purpurata. Next base: position 26,928 of record JAFMSR010000465.1, read on the forward strand.
TTTTCCACAAATAATCAACATAGAGACCTTTATACTTATTCGGTATCCGCCCATAATTTGTACAACAACAACGTTACATAGAGTATTAAGTGGTTTACGGTACTGCAGCATATCTTAAAACGCTGATTTTATCGATAATGACTGGAATTTACAAAACATAAATAGTAACTCCGTAGGGAGAATAATTATGAAGCAATTTAACAGTTCACTCTTTACTAAATATTTCCTCCTACTGGCCTTCTTCAGTAGATGAAATACACAAATCTTTTTACATTTTCACATATAACATTACTGAAGTTGCTGTTCACTTAATGACGTTACATCAGGTTTCATTATTAACTGCCGGTAATGTCAATAACATTATAGATCGATGTGAAAATGTAAAACGATTTGTGTATTTTAACTACTGAAGAAGGCCTTGCGGCCGAAATATTTAGTAAAGAGAGGACTTTTGGACTGGAATATATATTTCAAACTTTTAAGTTAAGTTATAATACAAAATGTACTTACAAATACTCTATTATTTATGACTATAAGTAATTTAGTTTGACATCAGTTGTAAGGAGTCAGTGTCTCTTTAATAATAAACATTTCCAGATAATATTTGTCTGTCAGTAGACTTCATCTTGTAATTATTACCAAATAGGTAAAAAATACCTTAAGCAGCATAAAATGAGAATAATCAACTGTAAATCTACTGCCATAAACAGCCAAGTAAGAGTTTCTCCATGCACTTAAACATGAAAAAAAAACAGACTCGACAGAAGTAAAGTAACCCCCGCCATTTGTTGGTATGGACATAACACTAGAAGTCCAAGTATTTAGTAATCTAATTATCTTTTTCCCAACAGTTCTGATGTTCTAGAAGACAATCTGATGTCATTTCAATTCCAGCTCCTGCAATTCACAAAATTTTATCTTTATTATCTTTATCTGTAGACTCCTCTTTCCCTCCATCACCATCTTGTTCTGCTCCACTTAATTTTACTTCTTCATGTACACCTATTTCATCTACACCCTTCTCTGCAGTGTCAGCCACCTGATCTTCACTTTGACTGTTTCCATGGTTTGTCTCAGTTTGACTTTGTTTGTGTTTGTTTTCTATTCCATCATCAGCAGAAGCAAGGTTATAAATTTCATCAGCATCATCTACATATTTTGCATCATCAAAATTCATTTGCCCAGCACTGCTAATAGTAGGGTCTTTACATGTTATTTCTCTGTATTTTGTGCTGTCGATAGCTTCAAACCTCCTGTCAATTTTGACACTGGCATTGTAGTTTTCCGTAGCATCTATCAACATGTTAGCAACGACTTCATGGCGGAAACGTTTGGCATCGTCTAGTGGAGTAAAACCCCACCTGTGAGAAACAAACAGACAGTGAAATAATTGAAATTTAACACTGCTGAACCACTCATACAATTTCTTCAGGTATAAACATATGGTAATGCTGGAAAAAGTCAAATACATATTTATGTGTAAATGTTCAGGTTTAACTTAAATCTCTAGTTTAAGGCCAAAAACTACAAGACGGACAAATAGGGATCACCTCACAGGTTTTGCTACCAGACAAAGGGAGAACATGCATATGTAGCTTTGGGAATAAACTCCATACGTCTGACTCTACATAATGTTGGGAAAAGTCAAATACACTCAAAACACAATAATCACTTCAGAACTCATGTAAGCAATCATTAAAATTTCCCTTGAAGAATAATTATAGAACTATTTTCTATTTCAATGCTCTAAATGCTTTGCTTTTGTATTTATATGTCTCTACTTCACAAAAAAGTGTTGTCCACTGTGACTTCAACTTCAAGCCAGAGATACTGTTTTGCTTGTAGCACATCCTCTTGTTATTGCTATGTGTTCTGGCAAAGCATTTTGAAATCACATGCATGTTTATTTTTTTTGGCAGGGGGGAAGGGATTTACTGTTTTAGATTTGTAGGTTACCAATATTAAGCAACACCAAACATTCTGTCAGATAGAATTAAGGGTATTTTAAAGTTCTCACCTATCAATCACAAATGGATTACATTTACACTTCTCAAGCAGGAACCTGACCACACTCTCATGACCTTCTGCTGCCCCTATGTGCAGGGCCGTTCTCCCATCATAATCTGATTGGTCCATGTCATGGCCACTCAGTGCATACCTGAAACAACCATTCTTGCATATCGGATTGTCATTTCCAGTGATTTTGCCCATGCCGGCAAAACTCTCGTGAATTACTTATGACGAAACGTTATAAACATTGTGACGTCACTTTTCTAAACAAAACGTCGGAATATCGTTTGCTTTTATATGATAATTCATCATTTTAAGAACTTTGCATTTATAAATCTACTTTAAAGTGCAATACAGTATGCAAGAAAATGTTTCTATCATGAGACATTTGGTTCAGGTGGAAATATCCTTCACCTTTGGCAACTGCTTTGCGGTAACTCGGCAGAGCCTCGCTCCTGCCAAACCAGTTACCCTCGATGACGGATATTTCGATCTGAACTTCGTGCTCATGACAGAAACTATTATTTCATGTCAGGATATTACTGACTCTCTATACTATAGGGTCATGGTTTTGGTCGATGCATTCTATATTCAGACAGACCTTGGTTTGTGCTTGTGAAAATGAAACTACAAGGTCAGTGAGCTACACCAACATCACATAGAGAAGTTACACGATTACAATATATCCATTCAATATAAGGATTAAACAGGATACAATATCACTGGTTCACAGAATGGCACTATCAGCATACCAAACCCAGACAGCCTAAACACATTATACTTTACTTAATTAACTGCCTTCTGTCTTCATATATAGGTATTGCCAAAAACGTGGCAGTATTTGGAATTTGCTTTCTGAAAACATTTATTTTTTGTTGATTTCAGTGCATATGCCAAGTGCATAAAGTAGTTTGTCACATGTGCTTAACCTTAGATCTAGAAACATGTGGTTTGAATCCTGGCAGTGGTGGTTGATTTTTTGTGACAAACTGAAGTTAATTTGATTTATATTCTTATGTCCTAGGCAACTGAAAAGCTGATTGTCACTTTCTTTTTTTATAAGAGTAAAAACTTGCCATCCTGGTGCAAACATGAAGTACATTAATGTAACTTGTCATGAAGGATTTGATCTCCCACCATGTGTATAGTGGTTAGCACACTGGACGGTTAATCCATGAACCAGCAGTTTGAAGTCTAATTTTCTAGTTGTATACTATTACCACAGTTCAATTAGTCACTTTTCATCCAGTACCCTAAATGATAATGACTGGGCACAATCCAAATTGAGAGGTCAATGCAAAACCATTATAAGTGTATATAGAAATAAAACCTGATAGGAAAGTCTTGCTTGTTTTAGTTTAGAATAGTGAGAACTGATTATCTATTGTGGAGAGAATACCTCCTGAGAGCTGAGACATCATTGTTAAATGCACTAAAGAGCAAGTTCACAACATCTGTAGCTCGTGATTCAATCTTCTTCTGACATGGATCTGTTTTCTTCTCCGTAAACCTTAAGTTGTCATAGTGATGGAAATTAAATTTCGTGACTACATCCTGCAAAAAATGCATTACATTGTAAGTGAAAATCCATGTCTATAGGAATGATACATTGTCTAGGAGTAGCTATCAACCTGCATGAAATCATGTCTGCACTGAAGAGCAAAGAGGAGACCCCAGGACAGTGTTCAGTGTGTAATATCATTGCTCCATTAGAAACACAACATCGCTGGACAATGTTAATAATACAGATAAATTCATGAAGAATAATGTATCAAACTATTTCACTTACCAGTACAAAATAAACAGAAAAACAATACACCCTCCAGGTCTCAGTCAAAGCTACTGCTGCTGAATACAGACTCGTCAAACCAAATGTGAATCCCACAAGAATAGACCAGTCAAGACAATAACTTGGTGGATGTATCCACAATACTTACTTTCAGCAGTCACTGTATCTAGGTAACGAGCCTAAGAAATACCATCTTCTTTTATATATGGGGTTTAACAGAGCAGTGGACAGTTTAGCTGAGAATGATTCCTTGGATGGGCCTGTGCTTTGACCCCATCCTCCATAAACAAACTGACAACTTTCTCATAAAATTATATAGTAAAATCAGACCTAAACCACTCCACTAGGAAAGTCAAGAAATAGCTTCACAATTGTTACAAATAAGATTTATAATGTTTCTGTCTATTGTCTGATGATTTACCTTGGCAAATTGAACTCCTCTCACACTATTTCCCCACTTGTCAAGGGCCGGGCTCCAGACAAAGAAGCCCATCTTGTTTGGTACCACTATCATTATTCCTCCGGCCACACCTGACTTTGCTGGAAGCCCAACCTTGATGAAATACATTAAAACCTTAATACATGAAGAAGTATACCTTAAAAGCTTATCTTTTAAACTGGCTATCATAATTATGAGAAAATATTTATTATTTATTTGTATGCTTAGAAAAAATAAATATTACATGCAGTACAAAAAGTTACAAGTAGCTAAAGTATCAAAACCTGTGTAAAAGTTTTATTTTTATTTTTCAAAATATGAGTTCTTTTCTGATTGTCCTGATTAAGATCCTTAATCCTCCTGTTTTATTTACCTTCTAATAAAAGTAATTACTCACAAAGTTTTTTCTCAGGCTTTTTCAAACTTGAACATAATCCAGTATGGCAGTTTGAAGTCTTATATCTCTTTTAATTCTTTTTTATTAATTTAACAATAACACTGAAAGTATGCAAACAGGAAATCATGCAATGCAATTTTGTTTACTTTTCGGTCAATGTTCCACTTACAACAACTTGTGCCAACCAGCCCATTTTTGTGATGTCACATCTATGATATCAAAGCAATTTATATGTACTAACAGCCCTTAAGGTTTAATTACAGCAAATGAATTTGGCCTGTAAACAAAACCGCCTTTAATGTTTACTACAAACAGAAACTTACTTTAAAAGCGAACTCTCCGGAGTAATCATACATGCCACATGTAAGCATGAGTGACATGGTATCCCGCACCGAGGACGAGGTAAACACTTTATCACCAGTGATAGGACATATTCCACCATTAGCTAGTGTGGCTGCCATTACTGACCCAGAGTCACACGTTACTTCTAGTGAACATAACTGAAGAACAATAAAATACATACAATGGACTATCTTTATCTCAAACACTGTTAACTCAAATCCTTTCTTATCATAAACCCACACTTATTAGTCCTGTCAATATATTTTCAAATAAATTTAGACAGTTTAAGTCAACATAAAATACTTTTAATGGGCTTAGGGACTTAACTTAAGGATAGCCACCGGCAGTTCATAAATCCAAACAGTTAAAGTTTGTCATGTTAAATACTGTAAAACATGTTCATCATTCTCTACTTCTGCTTTCAAGATAACCTGCTTGTTACAATAAACTTTCAATACTATTTTTGTAAAGTGTTTGTTTATTTTTGTGTCACTCCTACTTAAAAAGGCCAGTCATTTTTGACTTACAAGACACTTTCTTTCTGAGCACATTTACCTCCTGAATCCTATCCTATCTGACAAAGCGGAAACAAGCTTATTAAAAGTTTATACATATAGCACAACAATGTAATATTTTTTAAGTTCTAATGATAAAACGATTAATATTAAGTTCACAGTTATTCATTCTACATCAATTAAAGGCTTGGTTTCTTTAAACTTGTACCAACAACTTTTAATCCCTATTTCTGGGAGTTCAGATCACATGCCGTAATAAGACTGTGCAGGTCTTGCTCCAATTCTTTTCACAGATTTGACCCAACACATGTGTTAACACTTTGTGGAATAAAACATATGTTTAAAACTGTGCATTTCATGGTGATTATTCAAAATGGCAAAACATTGAAGTCTTACTTGGAAATAAAAGTCCAACACTTCCATCAGATTTGTTCCTTCAGGGAAACACTAAAATACATCCAACACTATTTGATTAAACATTTCTAGAGAAGCACTAAGTCTTGTAAAATACAGGAAAACATATGAACAACAGTATTCCAGGGCAGCACTGTTTTTGACAAATTAGTATTATTTGTTGAAGATTACAATACACATACTCTTGATAAATGTTGCTTTAAACCATTTTACAAACTTCTTGTCTTTTGGAAAATGACTTCCTCAGTGGGGAACCACTTTTTATTAGTGAAAGCAAGAATATTGGGAATTTCTCAAGATCATGTTGGTGCTAACAGCTCTAAACTGGTTTCTATGAGGTAAGTTAATTACCTTTTTCTCTCTCATGTAATAACCCAGAGCAAAATTTCTGTCTGCTGTCTCCCTTTCAGACAAAAATCTGAAAATCATAGACATTTCATGTAAATATAAAACAATATAAATTGTTTGAGAAAATTCAAAAACTTAACATTTAAATCATGTGTAAAGTTTCAAACAAACATTCCCATTAGTTTCTGCGATCAGATGATGCAGGTAAAAATAAACACATGGTATTTGGACAAATGTATACATGTCACACAATTATCAGGCTGACAAGACCTTATATAGTAACATGCTGAGACATGTGTGAAGCTTCAAAACAAGATTGCCATTAATTTCTGTGACCAGAGGTGGCAATTTAAAATATTATTTTTTAACTCAGTAAATAATTTTTCAAGAATATGAAGACCTCTATAAAGTTTCAACCCATGAATTTCTGAGATCTAAGGTGTACGAAAAAAATTGACATTTGATACCAAGAATGCTGTAATATCTATCTTTAGTAGATTTAAAATGTATGACACAGGAGAGAGAAGAAATAGAGACAAGAGGGCCATGATGGCCTTATATCTCTCATCTGAGAACAAGTTCACTTGCCTGGTGGTCAGTTTTGAACAAATTAGGTGAAAGACCACTAGACAATGTTACATACCAAAAAGGTTTTCCTATAAACGTCTTTGTAAAACAAGTGACCCCCTGGGCAGGGCAAATATTGACCCCAGGGGCATTATTTGAACAAACTTTGAAGAGGTCTACTAGGCAATGCTACATGTTTTCCTATATAAGCCTATGTAACACTAAGTGACCCCTGGGCGGGGTTAATTTTGATCTGGGGGTTATAATTTGAACAATCTTGGTAGAGGTCCACTAGACAATGCTACATCCCAAATATCTAAGCTCTAGGCCCTGTGGTTTAATAAGCCTATGCAAAACTAAGTGACCCCCCGGGCGGGGTCAATTTTGAACCATGGGTCATAATTTGAACAATTTTGGTAGGAGTCCACTAGGTTATGTCACATGTTAAATATCTAAGCTCTAGTCCTTCCTATTCTTGAGAAGAAGATTTTTAAAGTTTTTCCTTTCTGTTGCCATAGCAACCAGAGTTCTGCATGGACTGGAATTATTTAAACTAGAGCTATCACTAAATGTGATTAATACCCCCGAAAGACTGCTTTATAAACTGAGGAATTTCGAAGTAACAGAATAACTTGAAAAAAAAAACTAAAATAGAGATATTGTTCTTGGCAATAACTCTGTAATTAGTCAAGATAGAGTTATGGTTCTTGTACACTGCACTTCCTCTCATTGTGCTGGACCATTGTATGAAGTTGTATTGCATTCCAACCAGTAGTTTTCAAGTTAAGCTCTGCGACAAGGAAAATGCAACAGACCACCTGACCGACCGCCCGCTCGACAGACCACCGGGTGACTCCTTTATACCCCTCCAAACTTCGTTTCGGGGGTATAACTATTAGCCTTGTGATTTTAGACAAAAACAAGTTTCTCTATAAAAGCCTATGTGAAATCAACTTTGGTAGAGTTTCATGCAAGGCACATCCATACCAAGTTTCATTAGAATTGGCCCAGTGGTTTCAGAGATGTTGTTTGAAGGAAATGGTGGATGCACAATGTACAATGGAGAATGAGTGATCCCAATAGCTCACCCTGACACTTTGTGCACCTATTGCCAGGTGAGCTAAAAATACAACAGCATGAGAACTGTGAAATATTGTGTCAAAGGATTTCTTGTTGCATTGCCCTAAATACCAAAAGCATCTCTGAATTATGGAAACTGCAAAAAAATGGGCAATAACTCTGTAAATACTAAAGATAGAGTTATGGTTCTTGTACACTGCACTTCCTCTCATTGTGCTAGACCATTGTATGAAGTTGTATTGAATTCCAACTGGTAGTTTTCTAGTTATGCTCCAGACAAGGAAAGGTAACAAAAGGCAATAACTCTGTAATGAGTCATGAAAAAGTTATGGTTCCTGTGCACTGCACTTCCTCTCAATGTACTTGACCATTGTATGAAGTTGTATTGAATTCCAACCAGTAGTTTTCAAGTTATGCTCCGGACAAGGAAAAGTAACAAAGGGCAATAACTCTGTAAATACTCAAGATAGAGTTATGGTTCTTGTACACTGCACTTCCTCTTATTGTGCTAGACCATTTTATCAAGTTGTATTGATATCCAACTTGTAGTTTTCAAGTAATGCTCCGGACAAGGAAAAGTAACAAAGGGCAATAACTCTGTAATGAGTCATGAAAAAGTTATGGTTCCTGTGCACTGCACTTCCTCTCAATGTACTTGACCATTGTATGAAGTTGTATTGAATTCCAACCAGTAGTTTTCAAGTTATGCTCCGGACAAGGAAAAGTAACAAAGGGCAATAACTCTGTAAATACTCAAGATAGAGTTATGGTTCTTGTACACTGCACTTCCTCTTATTGTGCTAGACCATTTTATCAAGTTGTATTGAATTCCAACTTGTAGTTTTCAAGTAATGCTCCGGACAAGGAAAAGTAACAAAGGGCAATAACTCTGTATTGAGTCAAGATAGAGTTATGGTTCCTGTGCACTGCACTTCCTCTCAATGTACTTGACCATTGTATGAAGTTATATTGAATTCCAACTGGTACTTTTCAAGTTATGCTCCGGACAAGGAAATGTAACAAAGGGCAATAACTCTGTAATTACTATAGATAGAGCTATGGTTCTTGTGCACTGCACTTCTTCTTATTGTGCTTGATCATTGTATGAAGTTGTTTTAAATTCCGACCAGTAGTTTTCAAGTTATGCTCCGGACAAGGAAAGGTAACAAAGGGCAATAACTCTGTAATGAGTCAAGATGGAGTTATGGTTCTTGTGCACTGCACTTCCTCTCAATGTGCTTGACCATTGTATGAAGTTGTATTGAATTCCAACTAGTAGTTTTCAAGTTATGCTCCGGACAAGGAAAATGCAACAGATCGCCTGACCGACCGCCCGACCGACCGACCCACCGACCAACCACCGGGTGACTCCTATATACCCCCCCAAACTTCGTTTCGGGGGTATAACAACTATGAAAGGGCTTTATGCAAGGAACATCCCTGCCAAGTTATATTATCATTGGCCTTTTGGTTTCAGAGGAGATGTCATTTGAATTTTAACGGCGGGACGCTAGACGGAATGTGATCCTAATAGCTCTCTCTGGCACTTCGTGCCAGGTGAGCTAAAAATTAAGCTTTAAGACTGAATGACATACACAGAGTTGCTGAAGGCTAGATACTCTCCCCCTGTTGACCTCTTTAAAATATTCGACACCTGAAAGCATAACAACAAACAGTCACATTGGAGACATAATATTCTGTGTTCAGTGATATCAGAGTGTTGTCATGTACTGTATATATAAACGCTGTACTACAGTTCGATTTCTAGGTCATACGTGTTTTTGTACTTTTAAAATAGACTGCTCCAGTGCCCAGGTAAGTCAGGTCAATCAATTTTAATGTATACCAGTAGTTTTGGTACGAGAGAATCGTGCAACACTGGCCGCGTGGTTAAAACCAAGATATTTGAGCGTATAACAGTGTACTGTGTTACTTAAAGTTGCTGGTTCGAGCCCTAGTATGACTAAGTATTTTTTTCTTGCTGAAGTCAATTCATTTTCATTTAGTCATACTTTATCAGCAAAAGAAATGACGGCGTAAATTGTCCTGTAGTATGGTACCGATGGCAACATATAACCACTTAAATTGCCATCTTCTCTTTTATAAAAGAAGTGGGCGATACATCACATCTAACCTAACTTTTAAAACGGAAGATCTTCAGATCAAAGAATGTCACGCGAATACTGGCATTTCTAGCTTGAATTCATTATATTGCTTTAACGAAGAACCAACAACAAGTTGAGATAAACCAGAAAAATTAATGTAACTGAAATGACGTATATTTTGCCGTGTTCTGTGTCGACGTCATGTGTTGTCCATAAAGAGACTATAAACACGAATAAAACAAGAGCTGTCCACAAGACAGCACGCTCGACTGTTGTGGGTGCTTGCTAATAAAACAGAACTTTTATCAGTGCAATAGCAAAACAAAATTCTGCTAACTATTAAGTATGAACTCGGAAAGTTGAATCATAAACAAAGTCAAAATCTATCAATATATATCTAATTTTTGGTAAATTAATTGTTTGATACAAAATGTTACCCCTGAACATTGCTAAGTTTGATATAACTACCATAAGTGGTTACTGAGATATGTGCATGAAAGTACCTTGCATGCTAAACTTTAACCAAATTTTCAAAGTAAAACAAGGGCCATAATTTGTACTAAAACAAGAGTTATCTTTCTTGACTGTGTGACACCATTTAAAACATTTACAAAGTTTCAAGTCAATATCATAAGTGGTTACTGGATATGTCCATGATAGTACCTAGCAGGCAAAACTTTAACCAAATTTTCAAAGTCAAACAAGGGCCATAATTTGTACTAAATTTATACAAGAGTTATCTGTCTTGATTGTTTGAAACCCCTAAAGACATGAATAAAGTTTCAAATCAATATCATAAGTGGTTAATGAGATATGTTCATGATAGTACTTAGCAGGCAAAACTTAAACCAAAGCTGCAACGCCGACGCCGACGCACAAGTGACTGTAATAGCTCTCCATATTCTCCAAATAGTCGAGCTAATAAAATGTTATAAAATATCTTTAACAAAGATATAATACATATTTTGTAAGTATTACGATTGTTTCAAGAAAACATAAATTATAAAACAAAAAATGAAAAATTAAATACTGCTCAGTCCGGAGATTGAACCGCGATATACAAGCGTAAGAAGCCAGCACCTATACCACTGTACCAGTACGTCTTTGGTTGTGAAATTGTAATAAATCTATTGATATACTAAATATATTGATCTTTATATACAACAATGCTTCACTCCCTAATACATAAAATAAATGGAATGACCCATGTTTATAAACACATTGTTTACAAAATCGAACAGTAGTGTGGTGAGAGGCAATCACAGTCATCTCACTTATATACACAACCTGTTGTAGAGTGGTGGTCTAACCATCTATGGCAGTCTAATTTTGTGTAACTGATCACTGTTTCCATAAGGTACAGGTTCAAATCCTGATCTCTACTAAGTTTGTCATTTCAGTACTACAAATCACATACTTTACATAAATACTTTATCTAAAATGATACTAGAAGTATAGTACATGTATAGAAAATTCAAGCTTTGAGGTTTACATATGTAACTCACGTAATCAAATCTGTCGGCCAAATTGTAATTCTGCTTCAGTAATGAGCATGCGACTATTGCTCCTGCATTCACCATTGGATTGTGTGGTTTATCTGAAGATGTAAACAACTCGCACTCACAATATTTAATACACACACAGCCATGACCAAAACTCTAGGTTTTAATAACCATTAACCTAAATAGGCTTTAAATCTGTCAGACAAATTTAAGCATGAACAACAATTCAGCAGTCTGAAAGTTGTCTACAATAGTGATTTGGTTAAATATAAGACTTACTGACTGGGAAAGTGATGTCAGCTGTCAGTTGATATCACTTTTCCTATGTTGATAAATACTCCTATCAACCTCACTGGATAGTAGTAACTGTAGGATGTCCTACTCCTAGGCGAAAGGTCAATATGAGAGGTTAAGCAGGGTAAATTGAACTAATAAAAGATCTTCTAGTTACCATGGTAACAAATCATTTACCTCTATAATCCAAACTGATATTGTTGAATGCTACTCCACTAGGTTCATGACCTACATACTTGTGTACAACATTGTGTGAAAGGTCATCTAATATCATGGCATATGTCAGTGGTTTAGAGATAGACTGCAGGCAGAATGGTACATTTGTATCTCCTACAGAATATCTGGAAATAAGTATAAATCCCATCATGCTTTCTATAATAAACATGATTTAAACATAATACTTGTTGTGTGGTAGTATAATTTACAAACCATCAATTTCCCCTGGATTATTTGCACAAAAATCACAAAAAATTCTAAAAACAAGAGGGCCATGATGACCCTGGATTGCTTACCTGAGAAACTCTGTCCAAATCATTCAGCAACTTACTTTCACTTATATCATTTCTAGATATGATTAATATTTAGTAGAGATGACAGTACTTCATCATGAACATAGTTTTATATACATGCAAAAGGTTTTCTCACAGCATGGCTAAAATTTTGGTCTGATTGGGCCTGTGATCAAAATTGGCTGAGATCTTACTGTTTGACACATTCTGTCAAACTCTGATTAGGATTAACACAAAAATTAAAATGGAAGAGTGAAAACATAGTTCTGTATGGTAGGTTTTCACACAGCATGGCTTAATTTCTGGTGAAATGTACCCATAAATAAACTTGGTTGAGATCTTACTGTCATACGCATTATTTCCAGATTTAATTAGGATTTATGCAGAAATGAAGGTGCTATAGTGTGTAAACATAGTTCAATATAGTAGGATTTCCAACAGCATGGCCCATTTTTTGGTCTGATTAGGCACATAATTAAACTTTGACAAATCCAACATATGAAAAGGTCCGAAGGCTCTAGAGTGAAAACATAGTTCTATATCGTATGTTTCACATAGGATGGCTATTTTGAAACTGGGTCATCAATTGCCATAGCAACCAGAGTTCTGCATGTTTCAACTGGGTCATCGATTGCCATAGCAACCAGAGTTCTGCATGGTTCAACTGGGTCATTGATTGCCAGAGCAACCATAGTTCTGCATGGTTCAACTTAAGGTTCACTGATTGCCATAGCAACCAGAGTTCTGCATGTTTCAACTGGGTCATCGATTGCCATAGCAACCAGAGTTCTGCATGGTTCAACTGGGTCATTGATTGCCAGAGCAACCATAGTTCTGCATGGTTCAACTGGGTTCACTGATTGCCAGAGCAACCATCGTTCTGCATGGATCAACTGGGTTATGGGTTGCCATAGCAACCAGAGTTCTGCATGGATCAACTGGGTTATGGCTTGCCATAGCAACCAGAGTTCTGCATGGTTCAACTGGATCATTGATTGCCAAAGCAACCAGAGTTCTGCATAGATCAACTGGGTCATTGATTGCCATTGCAACCAGAGTTCTGCATGGTTCAACTGGGTCATTGATTGCCAAAGCAACCAGATTTCTGCATGGATCAGCTGGGTCATCAATTGCCATAGCAACCAGAGTTCTGCATAGATCAACTGGGTCATCAATTGCCATAGTAACTAGAGTTCTGCATGGATCAAGTCAGTTGAAGGAATCTTATAGATCACCATTCTAAGATGAGTGTTATAAGGTTTGGAAACAATTGGCCAGGCTGTTACAGAGAACTAGTCATTACAAGGAAAATGTTGATGCCGGACAATGGACAAACAAGACAAGAGGGCCAAGATGGCCCTATATCGCTCACCTGACTACTTTTGGCTATAATACAAGGGGTCATGATTTTAACATAAGTCCACTACACAATGCCTAATCTCTCCCTGTGGGCCTTGTGTTTTTTTAAAGTTTTCCTTATATACGCCTATGTGAAATCAAGCGACCCCTCCTCCTGGAAAGGGTTAATTTTGAAGGGGTCATGATTTTAACATATTTCGTAGAGGTCCACTACACAATGCCTAATCTCTGCCTGTGGGCCTTGTGGTTTTTAAAAGATTTTCCTATTACATGCTAAATATCTAAGCTCCAGGCCTTGTGGTTTCAGAAACAAAGATTTTAAAGTTTTTCCTGTATAAGCCTATGTAAAATTAAGTGACCCCAAATTTTGACCTTTGGGTCATAATTTGAACAATTTTGATAGAAGTCCACTAGACAATGCTACATGCCAAATATTTAATCTCTAGGCCTTGCCGTTTCAGAGAAGAAGATTTTTAAAGTTTTTTCCTATATAAGCCTATGTCAAAACAAGTGACCCCCGGGAGGGGTCAATTTTGTCACAAGGGTAATAATTTGAACAATCACTGTAGAGGTCCAATAGAAAATGCCACATGCTGAATATCTAAGCTCTAGGCCTTGTGGTTTCAGAGAAGAAGATTTTTTAAGTTTTTCCTATCTGTTGCCATAGCAATCAGACTTCTGCATTGAATGAAATTCTTTGAACAGCTTTGATAGACCTTCATGCAAGGAACATCCCTGCAAAGTTTCATCATTATTGGCCCAGCGGTTTCAGAGGACATGTCGTTTGAAGGAAATGGTGGACAGACGGACAACGGACCCTGGATGGTGAGTGATCCTAATAGCTCATTCTGGCACTTCAAAATAGCTCATCACAAGCACATCATGCTCAGGTAAGCTAAACATTGTTGCAATGTGTGGTTTAATACCATCTGGCAACATAAGCGAGTGACAGTAGAAACCCTGCTTTGGCTTATTTAACTACAAAAACACTGTACTGATGTGGTTTGCACACTGTGCTTTCATACATATTCCCAAACATAGCCCTTAATTAATTTTCTGTTTGAACATTAAAACAATAATTCAGTATTTTTAATAAAGCTGTACAAAATCACTCAATTGACAATGTTGTTTCCAGGAAAAGCATGAAAACACCTAACAGTTTGTTCTGGACAAATGAAAGCCGTCAATGGCAGCTGAGGTTTGCTATATCACACAGGCATCTTCCATTCAGTCCAATATTGGACCTCTGGACTGTCTTGTATGGTTCATTTACCATATAGAGCTAAGCAAAAGTTCAGAACTGTGAGCAAAGGTTATTCTGTAAACATCTGAGTCATTCTGTGTTTACACATATAACTTAAAATCTATCCATCCAGTGCACTGTTGAATCCATTCAGCTATTCTACAAATACTTTTGTCAGTGTCAACAAACTTACCTTTGTCCGTCCACACTGCATACAGAGACACCCCAGAAGTTTGGACTGTAGCGTGCCAACTGTGGTATGTAAGTTGCTACCTGTATAAACAACAAGAGGGCCAAGATGGCCCTATATCGCTCACTTGACTACCATTGGCCATAAAATGCCATTGGCTATAAAAGAAGATCAACAATCACATCAGAGGAAGGGTCAATTTTGACCTGGGAGTCATGATTTGAGCAAATTCGTAGAGGTCTGCTACAGAATGCCACATTCCCAATATCTAAGCTCTAGGCCTTGTGGTTTTAGACAAAGTCTTTTTTGAAGTTTCCCTAATAAAAGCCTATGTGAAATTAAATGACCCCTCCCCGGTCAACTTTGAGCCTGGTGTAATGATTTGAACACTTTTGGTAGCCTCAGGTCCACTACACAATGCTACATGCCAAATATACAAGATCTAGGCCTTATGGATTTAAAGAAGAAATATTTTTTTGAAGTTTCTGATATAAGCCTATGTAAAATCAAGTGACCTCTGAGACAGAGTATATTTTGACCCGGGGGTCACGATTTGAACAATCCTGGAACAGGTCCACTAGGCAATGCTACAGCTTTAGGTCTTGTGGTTTCAGAGAAGATTTAGTTAAAGTTTTAACCTATGTAAAATCAAGACACACCCCTGAGCAGCATCAATTTTGATTTGGGGTCATGATTTGAATAGTTCTTGTATAGGTTCACTAGTCAATGCTACATGCCAAATATCAAAGCTATAGGCTTAGTAGAAGATTTTTAAAGTGTTCCCTATATAAGCCTATGTAAAATTAAGTGGCCCCCTTTCCTGGGTCAATTTTGACCAAGGGGTCATACATTGTATCTTTGGTAGAGCTTCTTGCAAGGAACATCCCTTCCAAATTTCCTAAGCATTGGCCCAGTAGTTTCAGAGATGTTGTTTGAAAGAAATGGTGGATGGACGATGTACAATGTACAATGGACGCCGGACAGTGAGTTATCCCAATAGCTCACCCTGACACTTTGTGCACTTATTGCAAGGTGAGCTAAAACTACAACAGCATGAGAACTGTGAAATATTGTGTCAAAGGTTTTACTTGTTGTATTGCCCCAAAATTCCAAAAGCATCTTACTGTTATATGGAAACTGTAAAACAATTTTGACCACTCTAAATACATGACTGTAGTGGTTCAAATTCACTTGCAATTGAAAACAAACTTAGACTGCCAGGAATATGTCATGCTACATTCAGGGACAAAGGTCCATATCAGACTCTATAGTTGTATACATCTCTGTTCACCATAAGAGGACAATTATATATTCTTGTTGGCTTTTACGCTTGTTTAAGTACATTACAATGTACATAGCAGAATAAAATGTACATACAATGTATATCATAAGAGTAATGGTTTTGTTATCACATTTACCCTGGCACATCTTTGCAGCAACATTGAGCTGATTAATCAATATTAAAAAATGGTGAAAATATTCAAAATAAAATTATAAGCACTGACACAAAAGGTAATACCTTTCCGCCAATATTGTCCCTGGCTTGCCAGTAGAGCTCATCAATATTATGGCAAAACCTGCTGAAGTCAGGAATAATGAACTGGTTCCTGAATGCACTAGCAATCAAGGCAAGGTTCTGAGAAATACATCTGAAAATAAACATGAGAAAGGACTAAACATCAGGGAAAGGTTAGTGCAACCATAACAAGAAGAAGAAAGTCTTTGTCAGTTTTTTGGCACAGATAAACAAGCCCCAAATTGCAACTTCGTGT
This sequence comes from Saxidomus purpurata, assembly GCA_022818135.1. Classification (NCBI taxonomy): domain Eukaryota; kingdom Metazoa; phylum Mollusca; class Bivalvia; order Venerida; family Veneridae; genus Saxidomus; species Saxidomus purpurata. Next base: position 43,803 of record JAFMSR010000465.1, read on the forward strand.
ACATAATTATATAACTGCTTAAATTGTTTAAATGCCTAACTACCTCATTGAAAACATTCTTGTATCATTAAAGTATTAGCTTTTCCTACGAAAACAAACAATGAAAAATTATTCATAAGCCTAAAAATCATTCATAGTTACTCTTCTGCTACTGTATGACCGGATTCCATTTGAGACCTTGATAGAGAACAAACAGTTCTCAGAGGAAAAAAAAGTATATATTTTTGGAAAGGTAGTTTCATTAGACATCTATGGAGAGCTTAAAAAGTACTGAATATAACAAGGTATGCCAGCCTGTTCATTAAAGACAGTTAAACATGTTGCTAGCTATATTATAACACAAGGATTAGCCCTATACCATACAACAATAATTTAATGCACCAAACTGCAGATATGCAATCACAGAGATAAGATTCATAGATTAGTTTATACTTATTTATTTTAGCTCAATTGTGAAGAAAGCTTAAAGCTTATTGGGTCAATCTGGAGTCCACTTCCTCATATTATAGTAACCAGTACTGGTGTCATAAGAGGAGTTACAATTTTGGCCTTGGTGAGGCTCTAACCCGCAACCTCCGGAATGAGGGACAGACACCTTAACCTCTACACCACCAATACATAGATTAATTTAATCCCTATGCAAACACCATTAAACACACCACCCATCAAGAGATAGACTTACACACAGAACAAAGAAATCCTTAGACAATCATTGGAGTGTTTTACACTAGTTTATATTACATGTTGTATGAAAATGTTCTAATTACCAAGTTATTCCAACTTTTTTATTAACCCCTTTTGCCAACCCCCCCCCCGAACACCCCAATGTTCCCCACCCCCCCCCCCCCCCCCCCCCTGTAGACCGGTATTTAACCGGCGGAGAGGGGAGTTGATCCGATAACAGTATGTATATGCAACAAGAATTAGAAGTGTTACTGACTGATGACTATTCTGAAGAATTACCCTCTTTTGCTGTTTTGTATTTCCGAGAATGGACTTACATGGGAAATACCACCTTGGGAAATACTTTGCTAAGAAGGGATATGTGTTCTTATATTTGTTTGTGCGAGTCAGATGAACAGATTCTGCATGAAAATATAAACAACTGAGCTGGGACAACAGTAAATAACTGTTATATATGCCTGAAGAAACTGTTGACAGACAAACAGAAAAATATGGCTTTACCTGGCCATGGTAATAACATTTCCACAAAGTTTGATAGAAATTGCATTACCAATGTGGTGATAAGGCTCCGAACAGAAATTACTAATAGATGGACAGACGACCAGCACCATAACATAATTATGTCCCTTCAGGCGTATAAAAACTTGACCTTTACAAAGTAAAAATTCACAGAAGTAAAAGGGATGTGATAGGTAATCAGAAAAAGTATTCAGCTAGTTGATACTTTCCATATTAATATATTGTATATATCAAACATCTTACTCTTTGAAAGCTTCTCTTTCCAACCTGTCTGATGACTGGTACCGTGACAGTCCTTGCATACATTCTTTAAGTCGTGGGTCAGACTCCCTGAGACCAGTTGATGTCAGTGCCTGTGTTTGTTCAATGTACGATGTATTGTAAATTACGTAATATTCACAATGATTTAAACATTTCACTAATTTAAACATTTCACTAATTTAAACATTTCACAAAAGATTCATTTCACATAGATTTACTCTTAGAGCATCTCCTTTCGCGAATTCAACATATCATGCAGAAATTACCAAGTTTACAGTTAATTAACAGAATAAATTTTATTCCAAACTTTTTCTTTAATATAAAACTTTACTTCACACACTTCAACTGTTCAACATCTAATAGTAAAACTACAATGTATGGTGTATGTGCATTTTCAGATTTCCATTTTCTATATCACCTGTACCATGTAAATCTTTGTCAAATAATAAATTCAGTGCTAAATATTAAATACATAGTAAACTTTGTATATAACAAACTCCTTGGGACCTTTTAAGTGTGTTCCTTATATCCTGAGTATGTTATATCCATATATAGCATTTAAAAATTCTATAAAGAAGAAAAAAAAATCGAGTCCAGTAAATTTCTTCCTTATATCCGTAATTTCGCTTATCCAGAGTCATTATACACAGAGTTTACTGTACAACATAGTCAGAAAATTAAAATGTGCAAATCCTGGCTGGGCACTGCAAATTTCAGAAACGCTATTCAGTGTTTCCCACCAATCTAGAGATAAATGGTTAGAAACCCAGAGGTAGTCTCATGTGTATCAGTGCTATACAACGGGCACGTAAAGAACCAAGGGTCTTTTCATTAAAGAGCTAGGGTCTGGCACCCAGATTCACTTGTATTTGCATCTGTCTGTCAGAAATCTTGGCATGTTCGCTCCTGGACAAAACCTAGGGTCGGCCGAGACTATAAATAAAAATTTTGTAAGTGTCACTGACTAAATAAGATAGCTTGGGATTTTTATAAACTGTGCAGAATGGTGGAAACTTTGAAAAGGAATTCTAGTGACCAAAATTAACACTGTTCATGTAAATAAAGCTAAAAACGTAATACTTAGAAATGAAATGACTCTCTACAGCTTCTACCATGCATTATAACCTACATTAATATACTGCGAGATCTGAACTCTCCCCGTGTTGTCACAGAGGTAATCAAACAGCCTGTCATCTATCTCATCTATATTGCTGGAATATTCATCTCTGAAAGAAACAGGTATATAGTCAGCTGAGGAAACTTACACCAATATAGGCATTCTCTTTGCTGGAATAGGTTATATTTACTTCTACTTCCTTTCTCTACATTTATTATCATTTACCCTGCTGCCACAAGTGATTCTGCCTTTATGACCAGTGTAGATCATGATATCTACTGGCAGCAAGTGATTCTGCCTTTATGACCAGTGTAGATCATGATATCTACTGGCAGCAAGTGATTCTGCCTTTATGACCAGTGTAGATCATGATATCTACTGGCAGCAAGTGATTCTGCCTTTATGACCAGTAGATCATGATATCTGCTGCCACAAGTGATTCTGCCTTTATGACCAGTGTAGATCATGATATCTACTGGCAGCAAGTGATTCTGCCTTTATGACCAGTGTAGATCATGATATCTACTGGCAGCAAGTGATTCTGCCTTTATGACCAGTGTAGATCATGATATCTACTGGCAGCAAGTGATTCTGCCTTTATGACCAGTGTAGATCATGATATCTACTGCCATAAGTGATTCTGCCTTTATGACCAGTGTAGATCATATCTGCTGGCAGCAAGTGATTCTGCCTTTATGACCAGTGTAGATCATGATATCTACTGCCACAAGTGATTCTGCCTTTATGACCAGTGTAGATCATGATATCTACTGGCAGCAAGTGATTCTGCCTTTATGACCAGTATAGATCATGATATCTACTGGCAGCAAGTGATTCTGCCTTTATGACCAGTGTAGATCATGATATCTACTGGCAGCAAGTGATTCTGCCTTTATGACCAGTGTAGATCATGATATCTACTGCCATAAGTGATTCTGCCTTTATGACCAGTGTAGATCATGATCAGCATGCACATCCATTAGTATGTTTTCAGTGAGTAACTTTTTTAAATAATGGTAACCATGGTAATGTCAAAACTGTAAGATGGATAAGTCTAGGTTTGAAATATAGCAGGGTAAGGGTTAATTTGGTGAATTTTCATGAAAGAGCAACGGTAATGATCATTGTCTCAAACTATAGATAGTTCAGCTGTAAAAAATGCATTCTGGACTATTTCTACAACAGTCATCAATAACATAGGAGGCAATAGATCATTAGTCTATTGTGCAACTGGTTTACAAACTGAACTTGTCATGGCTACATTGTAACAAACAGTACACTCAGCAATTATCACTGCATCAAAGAATATGCACAACTTGGCTCTTAGTACAATGAATTGCTTTGTTCTTTTCTAAATCAGTGTGTAACCTAATATTTTGAACACTGACAAAACAGATACTGCAAACAATCCATTTTATGTATAGGTTAGAGTTAATTTGAATGCATTTACGAAAATAAATTAGTCAGGTGCGGCGCATGCTGCACGACCAATTTATTGCAGTAAATGTTTTAAAAAGAACATTAACCTACTTAGTGCTTTAAATTATTTTTTGTAAATCAGCATTGTTCCACTATTTACTGACTCTGAATATAACTATTGATTTACTTAAGTTAACATGCAGCAAATACTGTACTGTGATTGGACAAAAAATAATTCAAAACACTAAAATTCTAGAAGAAAAGAAAGTGGTTCACAGTGAGTGGCCCAGAAAGACTGCCTCTTTCATGGTGTGGCAGTGAAGACTGTGTAAATGAAGAAGTCAAGAAGAGTATTATCTTCAAATTAAACCTTATCAAACAAGGCACTCAACTAAGACACCTTTATCTCCCGACACATGAAGGATGTTGAATGGGTGACCTTTGACCCTAGAGAAAGACCATGCAGTTAGAAAATGGGTTATACAATAACATGCACGTATTTATTGAGATAAACATCTAATGAAAGTTTCTTGAAAATACTTTCAAGGAGATATAGTCTCATGACCCCTTACTGTGACCTATATCCAGAGAGGTTGGAACATATATTCTACACATTGCCCCAATGAGATGAACATTTGACTAAAGTTTCATGAAATCTTTAATGTGGCTTAGGGGATATGGAGTAGACACAAATAAACAATGACCCCTAAGTGTGACCTTGACCTTGAGTTTGTGGGGTTTGAACATGAATTTTTATCACATCTCAATAAAATGCATTTGACCCAAATTTCATGAAAATCTTTCATGGGATTTTGGAGATATGGAAAGGATGTGAAAAACCAAGGCCTTAGACAGTAGAAACACATGCAAGGTCAAATGGCCATGTGACCATGCAAGGTTTAATGAAATCCTGCAAAGGGCCTTAAGAGATATGGAGAAAACATGAAATGTTACGGTTGCATTTATGCAGCTACTCTGTTGTTCTCTCCATTGTTCTTTGAAATCACACAAACCCAATAAGCCACACAAACCAAAATATAATGAATGACATCAAAGAAAATCAATCCAATGAATAATAGAAATCACAACACTTACTTCTATTGAACAGCTCTTAGTTTGCATTTTGGGTCTTGAATAATTGTCCCATGTGTGAAAAAATTTGAAAGATTTTTTTTTGCATTTGCAGTCTGGAATAAGCCCCACCCCCCACCCCCTGGGTAAAAAGTGTAATGCCCCTGGGGTCTTTTAAATGGGGCTATATGGTATTTGTACAGACAGAAGGTGACCATTCCTTTATCCCTTTCCTACTTTGCAGCGAGGGATAAAATTAGATACATGTATTTACACTAAAATAGAAAACAGAAATAGGATTCACTCAAATCTGTGCTCTAACTATTACACAAGATACCCAAACTTACAGAAGGGGTATTGCTCCTGGATGCCATTTCTCTCCTGGACGTAGATATGTACCAGAATCGGGATGATATGATGCAGAGGTATTTAAGTTGTACAACCTGTTACAGGGAACCAGCTTTACAGTATTGGTGCAGAAAAGGCCCTTCTGTTTTCTTCTTAAATGGCTTTTCAAGTGTCCAGATTTTGAGCAATAACCTCTTCCACTACCCAGGTGACATCTGAGATTTGTTGTAAACCATTTCTTATTCCAACTATTTCTCATAGTTGAACTCTTTGTCTGATATGATTTTTGGGTACTGGTAAGATATCTGACAAAGCCTGCAGAATGCTTCACAACAATCTGGCAATCAGTAGATTTCCCAAGCAGATATTTTTCTATATGCGGCAACTGTATCCGGACTGGTAGTAATTTCATTGTCTGTAAAATTGGAACAAACGCTATACCTCTATATATATGTACAACAATTTTAAAGATATAATAGACTTAATTTCTAATATTACCATAGTGTAATAGGTTTTAACTTAAACTTAGACCTGGCCTCTATTATGTCAATGTCATTAAATGTCCAGACTCAAGATCTACATGTTATCCCAAATGTTTATTATTGTCTAAATGTCTAATAGTGTTTTAAGCAGTGTTTTATAGATGTTTTAACCTTGTATAATAATGTTCAATGTGAATATTAGAGTCAAAAGTTCAACTCAGAAAAATGACATTCAGTATCAACTGATCAATACACATGTAGTGCTCCAGCACAATAATAATCAAAGGACTGAAAGTACTGGAGGATCGAGATGATATTTGTGAAATAAATAGACAATTAAAACGCACTTACGAATTGAGTTGAGTGTCTGTCGGTGAATGTATGAATGAAGTATAGGTTTTTTAATTATACTGTTAAAGTTAAATACACAAATGTAGTTATTTAAACATATATATTATGCATGTATGTGATTGTGTAAATGTGATACGTCATTTGCCTTTTTTCAGATTTGTTTATAGAAGGTCGCATTGTAAATATGATGTTGTTATGGATTCCTGTAAAATATCATAATCTGTTACCTTCTGAAAA